>KK106981.1:2997823-3143168 GCA_000611775.1 Umbilicaria muhlenbergii
CCCCCAACACCTCCACCCACCCAAACAACAGCGGATCCGTCCGCGGCGCCCACGCATCCACATCCATCAACCACACCCGCTCACCCGGCGGCGGTATATACACATCAAACACAAAACTCCCATCCGGAAACGTATCCCGCAATTTGTCGTCGAAGAACGTTTGGATCCGCGACCGCGTTTGCGGGACCAGCGGGGGGAGGAAGTCGTAGTATGTCGGGTCCCGCTGGCTGATGCAGACGAGGCGCCGCGACCGCACGAAACACCGGTATTCGAGCGAGGGGGCGAGGGCGGGGATGGTTTTCCGCAGCACGAGGGTGTAGGGGATGGTGTCCTTGGCTGGGGAAAGCGAGGGCGCGGTTGCGGCTCGGGAGTCGGCTTCTCGGTTCGAGGTCGTGGTGGTGGTGGTGGTGGTAGTGGGGCCGGAGGGGAGATCGTCCTCGCACCCGTCGAAGGCGTGCTCGAGGTCGTGCGTCACGAAATCAGAACTCTTCAGCAGCAGGTAGATGTCGTTCGGCGTCCGGCATTCCATGCTGTTGCCCGCGAGCATCCAGGTCGCGTCTTTCGGCGCGGACCAGTTGAGCTTCGGCATTACGGAGCCCCCGAGGTCGGCGATTGCGGCGTGGATCGCGGTGTGGATCTCGGGCCAGGCTTGCGAGGGGTCGGCGTCGCTGTCGGGAGCTGAGTCTGAGGAGGAGGAGGAGAATGTGCCGCTGTCGCTGGAGGGGGAGAGGGGGGGGTGGGGAGTGCGGGGGTCGGGGGGGAGGACGATGCCGTCGGAGCGGAGGTAGGAGAGGAAGGCGGGGGAGAGGGGGATTAGGCGCGCTTTGGGCGTTATGGAGCGGTAGCTGGTATTGTGTTGTTAGCGGAAGATGCTTCAAGGATGGAGCAGTGGACGGACAGCGGATGCCAGAAGTGGTACGAGCAGTGGAGGATATGTGATGTCGTGACTGGAGGGAAGGGGAGGCGTGTCAAGGGTTCGGGGGAGGTGGGCCGCGAGACTAGATCGGCGGAGGCGGCGGGCATGGTAGGTAGTGTAGCGGTGGAATTAACTTCGTTATCACGTTTGCCGCTTCTTATGGAGGTTGGGTCTCTGGGATTTCCAGACATGAACATGTGGGATTTTCAGACATAATTCCTTTGCCTCCGGCGCAAATCTATTCATATCATCCCGCCGCCGAAGCTTGGCGCCCCGCGCTAGGATTTTCCAGATCTGCAAGGGTCCGGCTCCTTCGACAACCCCCCACCCCCCTTTCCTTTCTCGAACATGCTGTAACACGATACTTGTTATCACTCCACCCCGTAACATTCTCCTCGATCTCGCCATCGCTCGTCCCAAAGCCTTTTCTCCGCAACCATGTCCTCCAACGTCGGCCTCACCACTCCTCGCGGCAGCGGCACCTCGGGCTACGTCCAGCGCAACCTCTCCCACCTACGCCCGCGCGATAACTTCGCACCGTACCCGAAAGATCTGGACAGTATCAAGCACCGGCAACGGCAGCCGGATAAGGAGATTCTCGACCATGATCGCTTGAGGGAGGCGGAAGTCAAGGTGTTTGATTTGAGGGATCGGCTGGAGGATGAGGGGTGCGTGATCCTTCTCCTGGTAGTGCGGGGAGTGTCGAGATAAAATGATGTTCTGACCCTCAGCCCATTTTGGAGCATTACAGAGTTGACGAAGACGAAATCGAAGCTCAAACGGACGCCCTACGGAAGAAATTGCTGGCGGGCTCGGATGGCTCCAAAGCGACAGGAAGGGGATTGAAACCTCATCAGGTGCATGAGTTGGCCAAGGCGAAGATCGATGAGACGGAGAGGTTGAGGAAGGCGTTGGGTATTAGGGAGGACTATGAGGAGGGGAGTCATTGGAAGAAGCAGGAGGAGAGGTTGAGGGATGCTACGTTGGAGAGGGGGAGGGCGGACGTAAAGAGGGAGGAGGCGTGATGTGGACGGAGGGACTGTGGGCCGTGCATAAGAACGGTGTTTGGTGTTGGTTTTGGAGGGTCAGGTAAGAGGTGTTCGGAGTGACTGGTGGACAGGTGCTGGAATCAGGCCGACACTGGGCGAGGTGTTTGGCATACTTCAGTCAAAGCGAGATGCGTCATATCGCTGCTACTTACGAACCGAGTGCGCTATGAAACAAAAACGTGATGCCTGTGGGCTGCGAGGCCAAGACTCAAAGCACCGCTCCGAATCATCCAACCACCTTCTCAATCATCCATCCCCTCACCCCCTCCTTCCTCTGCACCACCTTCTGCGCCGGCAACGGCCAACCTGTCCCCCCCTTCTCCCCCACCACACTCGGCACAACCCAGCACTCCCTCCTCTCCGGCTTCCCCTCCAGCGTCACAATCTTCCCAACCGGCTTGCCGTACTCCACCAACGGTGTCCCTCTCGCCAGCGCAGCGATCTGAACTCCGCTGATGGAGGTCAAAGCGTGCATTCTGATTTTGGGTGTCTTCGCTCCGGTGATGGTGGACGGCGCGGAACGCTGCAGGTGCGAGTAGATGATGTATTGTGGCAGGTCTTTGGGGGAAGTATGCGCCAGGACGGAGGATGGGTGGATGTAGACGGCTTTCTCTTCCAGTTCTTCGGTCTTGCCGACATGTGCGGGAAACAACGGTAAATATGGCACGTCAACCGCACGCTTCGGCTTCCGACCCATCTCTGGAGGATCCGGGGACAGGTCCGCTCGAATGGCGATTTGGTCTATGAATCCCGCGGCGACGATCTGCTTCAGCGCTTTTAACTGCTTCTCGCTCGCTTCTGGCAATTTCACCTCGTAGCCTCCGATTATCCCAGGCCGGTTCGCGCGCTCGATGTCGGTTAGTTGCTGCCGTAGCTGAGAAGCTTCTTTAAGCGCTTTGGCGCGCAGGAACATGGACGTGCAGAATTCGTCTGCGTCAGGGGCGTAGGCATAGGCGCAGAGGGCCGTGAGTAGCTTCAGAGCATCGCTGGTCTTGTCGCGCGCGCTGAAGAGGTGGTGTGCGTGGTTGTAGTCTTTTTTCCGTTGTTCGCGGGCCGTGTCGGCGAGGCGGTCGGCATTGGTGTACACTTCTCCTGTGTCGCGAGTCGGGGAGTTGAGGTCGAGTTGGTTTTCGGGGATGAATATATCGGGGACGGCGAGGGCGGCGACTAGGGCGATCGTGTACGACATGCAGCCGTGTTGGTGCCCGATGAGGAGCATTTTGGAGAAGCGAGGCGAGAGGGGGTAGATGGAAAGGTCGCGGCCCATGGGGGTGATTTTGCCTTCGGGTGATACGGCGCCTAGGTAGGTGAGGAGCTTTTCGGCTTTTTGGAGACTCTGGCGGTCTGGAGGGGTTGGGAAGGGGAAGTTCACAACGTGGTGCAGATCCATGCTTTTCAGTTGGAGCACGACGCCTTCGACTGGCATGCGGAGGATTTCAGGCTCGGCATATTCTTCGAAGTCGCGCTCGTAGACGGCTGATGAATAAAGTCTGTAGCAGTGTCCAGGTCCCGTTCGGCCGGCTCGTCCAGCTCTTTGGCTGGCGCTGGCTTTACTAACCCAGCCAACTTCGAAGCTCTGTACACCTGTCACTCGGTCATACTTCTTCTCCTTGGCCCGACCGCAGTCGAAGACGTATCGGATTCCGGGAATGGTAAGACTGGTCTCTGCCACGTTCGTAGCCAAAACGATGAGTCGAGAATTATCTGGTGGTGGCTCGAAGACGCGCAACTGCTCTTTTGTTGGAAGCTGAGAGTATAGTGGTAGTATATGAACAGTTGAAGAATCTTCACCGGGTTCGCCAATGTCAAATTGACGATCTTCTTCATCATCAAAGCCATCAAATTCTAGCTCAGATTCTTCCTCATCGTTCTCGTAATCCTGGCGCCCATCACCTAGATTGAAGTCCTCAGTCTCTAGCGGTGCCTCGCTCGATGCTATCTGGACTAAAGGTCCATTTGACTGAATACTTTGGGTATTGGGGAAGGCCTGCCTCAACCGTTTTGCCAGGGCGGTAATTTCATTCTGTCCGGTCAAGAAAACAAGCATGCCTCCAGGTGGTAGTTTCTTATGACCTTTACTCACTTTACGGAACGCCTCCTCAAGGTAGTCTCTCTGCGTCCTGCGAGCAAAATGTATGGATACTGGATACTGTCGCCCCTCAGCTTGCAGCAGCGGCGGTGGGCCGGAGCGGAAAAGGTTAGCGTTTTCAGTGAAGTCTGAGATTCGCAACGTTGCGGACATGATGATCAGCTTCAGAGGTGTTATCTTTGAGTCTTCTTGGTTCATCTTGGCCCTTAGGTCAACGATTCTGCTGACCATCCCAATCAGTATATCGGTATTTGTACTTCTTTCGTGTGCCTCGTCAATGACTATCGCCGAATACTTCGTCAAAGCAAAATCTTTCCCGATCTCGCGGATAAGTATTCCGTCCGTCATGTATTTAATGGCCGTCTTATCGCTGACCGTACTCTCAAACCGGATCTGATAGGACACTTTCCCAGGTGTATTACCTAGTTCATCGCTAACGCGTTTCGCCATACTTACAGCAGCAACCCGCCTGGGCTGAGTAACTCCTATCATGCCTGGCGTAGGACCGTCTGGGCTTCCGTAGCCGGCTTCGTAGAGGAATTGCGGGACCTGAGTAGTCTTCCCACTGCCCGTAGCACCCCAAATGACTACGGCTGGATTGTTATGAATGGCTTCCATAATCTTCTGCTCTTCCGCCACTACAGGAAGCTGTAGTCGCGCTTCTTGGATTTCTGGCGGTCTTTGAACCTGGACACTGAACGCTTTGCGTATAGGGTGTCGGCTCATAGTCTGCAGCTCAGGAGGTAGTGGATCTTGTTCAGGTATCCTTGGGTCAACTGTGAATTGATGTATGCCATCTGTGTCATTTTCCGTAGCCTGGATTGGGGCTGTAGGTGTAAATCCTAGCGCCTCGTTGACCTGTTGTGTTGCCCATGCTTTAAAGGCGGAGGATCGTTCCTTGCGAGTTGCCGGCTCGATGCTCTCGTCATCATCGTCGTCGTCTTCCAAAGCACTATCACTCTCCTCGTCGGACGAGCCCAGAGATGGCGCGTTGGAATTAGAAGATTCTTCCTCTACTTCACTTGATGCAGATTCAGCTTCCGAGTCTGACCCGTTGGAGGAGATACTAGAGTCGGCTGTTGATTCGAAACCGTCCCATTCCGGCTCCGAAGTTGGCTCAGGCACAGCGGGGCTCTTTTTCATTCGGCGTCGGCGTTTGAGCACGGGGTTCCCATCAGCCCCTATTTCGAGTGGTCGTTTCAGACCTGTCCCAACCTCTGTCGGTGCTGCTATGGAAAGAATAGTTGGCTTCTTCGCTGCTACAGCAGTGGCAGCCTCTGGAAATATCTCGGAATCATCTGTGTCTTCACTGCTAAAGTCACGTGCTTCGGTCAAAAGGTCGCTGTTCTTTTGCACATCTACACCAACTTGCTGCTTCTTTAAGGCCTGCGAAAGAAGCTCGCGCTTAGACAATTTGGCAGCTCCTAGTGCTTTGGAGCTTCGTAGCAAGCTGGTATCTACCTTAGCTGCAGCTAATTTCTTGATAAGCTCCAGGTTCTCTTCTTTTTTCAGTTTCGTGTCCTACGTAGCGTCATCAGAACAAAGATAGTTAAAATGGGTGGATTGTAGGTACAATGTATTTATCAAGTCTTTTTTGTTTCTTGCTGGACATCTTAGGTTGTTGCGCGCGCAATCGTGCCTTCAACTCTCGCCGCTTTTCTTCTTGTTGCGCTTTTTGAACAGGGAGGATCTCCACCTGGTTGGAGTCCCCTCCAGTTCCTGGAGGAGGTCTGTCATTTTTATCTCTTTGTAAGGCCTTGTGTTTCCGCTGTCTAGGCACAAACTTAGGCATCTCGAGAGCCCAGGACGATATTCCGAGATTCTATGTTCTGGGGCGCAAGCATTATCGAAAGAGTCAATATTTCAGCCGCTATGGTAGCGTAGTATGGTACTTAAAGGCGGATAGCTACAGTAGCTCCCGCAAGTTAATATCCAACCTAAAACCCACCTCACCCAAGACCTATCTGCCTTTAAGCTACCTTGCATCTTGCCCTGCAGGACTGTACTGTAGCAGTCTGGCTAAGTCCCGATCAACGATGCCTTTGCCCATGGACTTCGATCGACTCCAGGAGCAAACTGGCTCCATGCAGACGGCCTACCCAGCGAAGACTAAGCAAGCTGCTGGCCTTGTCAACGGTGTATCAACGGACGTCATGTTCATGTCCTTTGCCGATAAGATTATGGTGACCATCACCCAGGAAGGGAGGCTAGCGCAATGGGTAAGTTTATGCAGAGACGATGGGGTGAAAGCGTAGTGACCCTGATAGATACACGTACCTTTGGACTCTGCGAACCCAAACCACAGCGAGCAATACCTACCAGCCAGCTCCGACGAAGGGGACCTCTTACCCATGGCTCACCTTACGCCAAAGACCTTGCTTGGAGGCTCCACGCCTGAGCGCGAAACTATGGGTCAGCTATATGCGACACAAATTGCTAGTGCGATCACGTCAAAGAATCCAGAGGAGAGCAGAATCGTTCTTGTTGGATTAGGTCTAAGCAAAGTCGAAGCTAGTAGGGAAGCGTTCTTTGACATTGTGGAACTTGTGTTCAAATGCCTATGATCCCCAAGCGCATAGTCGCTGTCACCACCTCCTCACTGACTTGGAAAAACTGAAAACACGGTTCGAACTCCCATCATCATCCTACTTTCCACATCTCCGCAAGCGGTGTCGAAGCTGAGATGCTCTGGTTAGCTGCCACTGACTATTAAAAGCTTGACTCCATGGAGACGAACCTTCATTGAGGATTTGCTGTGTACACATCGTTCTAGAGCATTTGCCCTCCCGTGGCTCCGACTTGCTGATTCAGAAATGCGGCGGCGATGACTGGGACAATCCAAGGGGGGGTGACTCCTGGGATAAACGGAGGCAGATTAAGCATGTCTGCCACCCCAACGAGACGACCGTTTTGCAAATAGGCGGAGTAATATCTAACGAAGTAGTTCTTTTCAACCCACACTGTATTGCCAGCTGCGTCAATCGTCGTTGTCGTCATGTTCTCTCGAATCATGAACGGTACATCTTCCACATTTTCTGACGTGAGTATAAATGGTGCCCAAGCGAAGTGATTAAGATACGACACAAGACTTATCACTGGCTCAACGACACAAATCTGAGGCTTCCCACGACACAACGTGGCTTTCATGTCTCCAGGGCCCATCGTTATCGCTCGATCATAAAAGCCGATTCCCGCCAGAGTGAGCTTTTCCTTGAGGTTAATGCGCTTGAGTGCCTCACAGAACATAAATGGCCGGTTACTTGCAGCCCAACAATACAGCTTCAACTCGATAGTAAGTGTGCCGATCTCGATCGGCCCGAGGATCCTCTGGAGGTAGCGTCTGAAGAACTTGGTGTAAAAGTCGCCTTCGATGTAACTGCTATTGTCGCCCAGGAGGAACCTTATGGACCGAAGCTTCGGGTTCTCGCCGTACCGATGGCAGTTCGGAGTGCAGCAAGCAAGACGACCGAGCGGCTTGATGACTTCCAGGAGCTCCTCCCCTTCGCGAGTGAAGGTGATCTTATTGAGGAACAGGAACTCCCTACCTTCATGGTAGTATTGGTGGCAGGTCCGGAGGAGCTCCGGGAAGATCTGACGCGGCCGGACTTGCTCGAACTCGTCGTTCCCGAGGACAACATCCGCCGCAGGGTTGTAGAGCACCTCCTTGAAGATCAGGAGGCGGATCTCTGTGGGGAGCCCCTGCAGCGTGTCGGACATCGTCTGCTAGGAGGTTAGGATATGCGCCTACGCGTAAAAGGGGCCTACGTGTGCTACAGGGGGCCGCCAGGGACCTGGATGACTTACGGCGAGGTGTGGTGGTGGGGAGGTGCCGGCTAGGTTACTAACGTCAGCGCGCTGCCGCAAATGGTGACGGGGAGGTCGCTTGGGACCTGGAAGACTTACGGAGAGGTGTGCTGATGGTGAGGTGTCGGCTAGGTCACTAAGGTCAGCGCGCAGCCTTGAACGGCGACGGGGAGGTCGCTAGATGCCTAGGAGACTTACGGAGACGCGTTCCTGGTGTGCTGGCGAGCTAGGCCCAGGATATCAGCTTACGGAGGCCAAATGGTGGTAGAGGTCGCCCGGTGACTCGAAGACTTACAAGAAGCCTACTGGAGGTGGTGCTAGGAGCTGGTCAGCGATGTCTCTCAAGAGGTGGCGAGGATTGCCTAGTACTCGGATGACTTACTGCGGAAGCCTACTCGGAAAAGAAGCCTACTCGGAAAAGAAGCCTACTCGGAAAAGAAGCCTACTCGGAAAAGAAGCCTACTCGGAAAAGAAGCCTACTTGGAAAAGAAGCGTACAATGTCGGCTACAAGGAATGCGTACGAAGATGTGGTTTTCAGGTGGGCATATCATTCCTTTTATATCCAGCCCATGGCCGGGCAAGTCGGCGGTGCAATATCACCTGTCTACACTAGTCTATGACTTTTTGAGGCTCTGGTGTGCTGCATATCTCACTCTACGACCGTTTTTCAGGCGGGGAAGAGCGCAGTCGGCAGCGGTCATCTCACATTTGGCGCTGTTTGCCCTACTTTCCAAGCACACGAGCTGCAGGTGCACATAGGCACTCCATCTATCACTGAGAAACGCCACTTCTGAACTCTAAACGCCTCATTTCCGAATCTCCGACACTAATTCTACGCCGCCCTCAGCCGATTGGCCAGGGACGTGGGCGATGGGGAGCGGAGAGGTTGGCTGCAGTCCTGAACAGGTGGTCGGTACAATCGTTAGCGTCGCTGGGTGGACTAGCGTGGCGTGCGAAGTTCGTAATTGGGAATGGGGATGGATGTGATTGGCTGCGCAGTTCGGGGTTTGCTGGAGGGCGTGTTGGGTGTGGACTGTGGCTCTTTCGGCCGAGATGGGTGTGTGGCGGATGGGACGGACGAGGGAAATGACGTTGCCGGTTTGGGCCGGTGTCTTCTTGGATGTTGCTTTCAGTATTGTTGCATGTGTCGCAGCGGCTTTTTATGTGGCGGTAATCTCGACCGGCGGGCTCCTGGTGTGCGTAGCAGGTGTGGCTTACTGCACGCGATAGGACTTGAATTGTGTGCCGTTATAGATGTGTGGGAAAGTTCCCGTTGCTGAAATCGCTTAAACGGCCATTTTTCAATTGTTTGGATGCATAGGTAAAGGTGCGGTCATTGAATCCATTTACAATCACTATTCGTCTACACTCTCTCTTACAGCAGTAATAATACATGCGTCCCTCACATGCCACACCCTTCTCTCACTCCTCAGCTCGGCTAAACCCCCAAGATCCTCTGCAGCTGCGACACTTTTCACGTTCTCTACAGGCGGAGCCTTTATGACCCTCACCTCCTCCACACAGACCCCGACTTCGAATTCACCGGCACAAAGCACGCAAAACCCAATCTGCACCTCTCTTTCCTCCCCTGCGCCTAGCACCGGTAACGCCCGCTGTAGCGTCCCGTTCCACGCAAATTTCTTCGTCAAGTCAAGCGCGATGTTGTGCGGTTGGTTGCGTAGAGAGGGTTGAAGACGGAGTAGAGCATGGATGGGTGATGAGGTGCGGTTTTTGAGGGTGGCTGTAAGAATCAAGAATGTGTCGATGGGAACAACAAAGGTGGAGCGGCCGACTTGGTGGATATGTGGTATGGTGGAGCTAATAGAGTGTGAAACGGTCATAGCAATGCCGACGTCCTCTAGCTTCACTGCGTCGACCATGCGGGTACTGAGGCGCATGCCACGGAGTTCAATGTCTCCCTTCCGCCCGCTCGTCTCGTCGATCCAGTTTGCGCGGATGTGTTTAAGGATTTCAGAGCGGTACCAGAAAGTGGAGCGGTTGGCGCGTTCGGTTTCAGGGAAAGTTTTGCTGGCGCTGACGACGTATTGGCGTTGCTTGGAGGGGTCGAGGGAGGGGATTGGTAAGTAGGGGTTTGAAATGTAGATGCGAGGTAGAAGGAGTACGAGACGTGAAGTGTGGCCAGGCTGTAGGACTTCGTGGACGGTGTAGGCACGTTTCCAGGGATCGCCGGGGCTCTGCTCTTTGCCAAGGCTTTCACGGACTTGGACGGATACGGATATGGGGTTTGGCCAGGCATTGCGGATGTCTAAAAGGAGGAGGCAATGGTCGTCACCGTGAGAGCCGAGGCCGAGGCGCTTCAGTAATGCCTGAAATCCAGCTTCTCCGCTGTTACTGACTCGAGAACTTGTTCGTCTGCGTTGATGGTGAGGTGCGCCTTCTGTACTTTTTTCTGGTAGTTTTTGGCGCCTTTGGTTCGACCAGGCGAAGTCACCGGTAAAGGGTAGAAGGTCGTTGCGAACAAAGTCGGCACTAGCGTTAACGGTCACAGCAACTTGCAAGCTTACCTGTCTTGTGTAAAATCGGGTTGTAAGGTCACTTTTAGGGACGCCAAGATGCCCGTAATCCACCTGCACGGTGCTGGAAGATAACCCAGGCTTTCCTAAAGCCTCGATCTCCAGCGTCACCTCTTGGCCGGGGGCAATTGAGAGCTCTTGATCAGGGTTGGCCCTTCGCCAGCGGAATGCCGGCTTCTGCATGGATGATAGTTCGAGCTCATACAACTCGGATGCCGGTAACTCTCTGTTGCTCATTGCGGATTGAACCTTTGCCATCCCTGAATCAGTAAAGGACAGAAGAAGTAAATCTACAGCAACAGTGCTCGAACGGTTCAGCAGGGTGATGGTGAACGTTTGCGTCTCTCCTTCTAGTAGCATGAGTGCAGCCTGGGAAAGTGAAGTGGATCGTATAACCACGTCAGGTTGAGGTCCAGTCACATCAAAGGCAAGAGTCGAAGCTTGAGGGCTCTGAATATGCTGTGGTACGGTCACCTTCACCAGGCCTGACGCGGTTGTTGTGGCGCCAGCGCTTCTGATCTTGACAGGCTTTTTGGTCTTCCACGGCGCACTGAATATTGGGAACCTTCGTTCGCGACAACCCTTAATCTTCACTATGCAACCACTGATCTTCAGAGAGCCCGATGCTTTTGGAATCCCAGGAAGAAAAATCTTCTGCGTACGATATGGGCCAATCACCATACTTCGTGCTTCAAATTCCATTGGCACGCCAGTATGTTCAAGTCGTAGCTCCTCCACCTCAACGTTAAAGTCATAGAGATTCTGAAGGATGACGCCAAAAACGGCTTTTTCTCCGACTACGAGCAGTGGCTCTATTGCGTTTGAGGCTGATTTCTTGAGGAAAGGATTGTAGATGAAAGGACTCGCTTTCTTCCCTGTCATTGATGTCTCCGCAGCTTCCAATTCAGCTTTGGCGTGGAGTGTTGGCCTTTTGAACCATGCTGGTTGCTCAACTTCCACTCCACGAATCAGAAACTCGTCCCAGTACTCTGCCGTCAAAGAATCAAAGCCGAGCTGCCGGGCCGCATTGGAGGTCCGTGAAAGGTTGCTCGCAAGACGAAGCTGGTCTTCCGCTGGAATGATGGGCGCACCTTCACTGCTATCTGAGTCTGGAGCAATGCCACTACCTGCCGTTCGCAAAAGGCCACTAGAGAACCGTAAAATACCATCAAGGTCCGGCAGAGCTTCGCAAAGGTTTATACAAGAACGAAGGATATTCATTTTCAGGTATTGCGCGCCAAAAGAGCGAGTTGTAGCATTCTGAACAATCCGAGCTGCGACAGCTTCAGTGGTTTCGCTAGCGTTGATGCTTATAGGTGGGTGTTTCTTCGCATCATTGCCGTGCTCCAGAGTCTCTGTAGTATCTAACTGTAAGAGTTCGGAGACCACAACACCGTACGTCGAACAGAGAAGCGTAAGAAACCCGAGTAAGCCATGATTAGCCTCAGGCTGCTGCCTGCTTGTGACTATGGAGCCGTCAACGCCGCTGATAGCATTCAATGCGGCTAAGTTAGCTGCAGGATGAATACCCATGGCTGCAGCACCTTCTTTGCGGGCTTGAACTAAGGAAGGTAACAAAGCAGTCATCAGCTCTTTCAAAACAAGGGCCTTCTTTCGTTGATAGCCCAGTTCAGAGAGGACGGACGCTATGCCTGCAAGGATGATGGTTCTTTCAGCAATAGGTAATGAGGTATCTAACGCAGGGGGGAACCCGCGAAAAAGAAATGCAGTAATCTCTGCTTTGGAAGGAAAGGTATTCGGCTGTTCAGAGGCTGCAGGGCGGCCTTGATAATGTCTTGAATTTAGCACCAAGTACTGAAGGCCAGTTTCGTCCAGCTGCCCGTGGTTTAGCCGAATGACTGCGAGCAATCTGGCAAGGCGTATCGCGGTCTCAGAAAATGCCAGCTGTGGCAAGCGATCTTCGGTGAATGTTTTGGCGCGGTTATAGAGGTTAAGGATGTTGTTGACCAAGTCTGGCAGCAAGTTGGTAAGACTTTGAAGGGACGCAAGGCGACTCGCCGCGTTGGGTGGTCCAAAGGAGGTCAGGTCAGGCATGCTACCGGTATAGGCGTGATTGGATGGTTTCGTCGAAGTCGAGTTTGACTTGTCAGCGATAGGATAGCAGATACGAGGGATCTATAATTTCTTAGCACTCATCTAGTCCACCTAAGCAGAAACCACAATGAACAGCCAGCGGGGTATGTACCTGGAAATCCATGCCAGCCCAGCCAAGCATCAACAGGCAGACCAGGATGTAGTCCAGAGCTTTCGCATGCCATAGGTGGTCACTATGAGCTTTGGCAACTGAGGCACTTTCCACAAGCTCCTTTATTGCATCTGGCCATCTCCCAGCGAGTAGATACAAGGCGCCAATTACAACACCTACGCGGCCTTTGCCCCTATTCCTTTGCCTCTCTCCAAGACTACCGGGCCCAAAACCCTGAACAGAAATCCTATCCCGGCTTGTCTGCCGTTTGCCATTGTAATCAGAGCTTTGAATTCGAGCTAAATTGGTACGCGACAAGTCCTCGAAGGTAGCCGGAGACGTACGAGTGCCGCTAGTCGGTGATCCGGAGCGGCTGCCTAATTCGGTATCTGTAGACGGCAGATGGACTGGCATAGACATACGATGCCGTCCTTTGTCAGAAGCATTCGGAGGAGAGAATGGTCTTGTGCCCATGCTAGCAGACGTTCGTCCTAATTGTTTAGTATAACCATCAATTGTCGCAGAACTCAACGAACTACCGTTACGCATTGGGTAATCTAGAGCTGCTTTGGGCGAGTCAATAGAGCTCAGAGCTTGCAGTGACTTGGCATACGATGTCATCTCGGCCAGAAGAAGAGACGTTAAGTCACACATGACGGTCTTGATAGTTGTTGTCCGCGAGTGCTGCGGTGAAGGTACAAAGGCAACGCCCTCCGGCAGGGGAGTGACTGTGGTTTCATGATCAAATACAAGTATTTGATGCACCAAGGCGTTGGTGTACCTCTCCCTAAGCTGGTCGAGACCCTCCACAAGTTGATTGTAGGATCCGTCTGGCAACTTATTATCCCGAGTCTTTGCAATAGACACGCCGTTAGTCGGCCCAGACTCATTTTTCAGTGAAGCATCAAGGTCCTCGCCGTCTATTACTCCCACGATAACGAGGGGCTCTTGGGATATTTCGAAGGGGGCCAGAGCGAGATGCGACGGAAGGGGTTCGGAGGTCGATAGATCGTAGACGACTAGCCCAGACGGAAACGCAAGTGGCGAGAACATAGCTAGAAGGGTAGTCCCTGGTCAGCACAGCACTGGCCGAGCGAGGAGGATCATCTTGGCCAAGGGGTACATACTCCTGTGTGGCCGGCCATCTGGACTCACATCCCCTAAGCGTATCACGTTCTCTTGCTGAAGTCTGCCTATAAAGCTCAAAAATCTCGAGCGTTTTATCCGCCCATACGGAAGTAAGAGACATCGTACACACGCCGGCGCGGTCGGTGAAAGAGGATCAAGTCCCATGGTGACATTGGGGCCGATTCGTTATCGTGGCGGATGCTCTTAATGAGCGCGCAACAGGGAACCTGAGGTTTTCAAGGGCCATGTCATATCTCACAGGCCCCGGCTCGTGATATCAGATCACATGTGGACCTAGAAAAGTAGAATCCAGTGAGCATGTGTGGAAGTAGTGGAATTGATAAATTATAGCTATACCGGCGTCATATTGCGTTTGACTCGTGTGACAGCGCGGTCGCCGTAGAGCCTGTACGGCGGCCTGGTATGCCGCGCAGATCTAATCGCAGCTCCTTCAGAATCGGATGCTATAACACTGTCTGCGCCACCTTCTATAGTCCTCTTTCCTCTTCTCCATCCTTCTGCATTTACAGGCGTTCACCGGGATAGGCACGAAAAGTCCAGCTTTTGCAACCTCTCTCGGGTTATCACTGCGACTTTCCCCAGGGTGCCGTTCTTTCATCAAGGCCAACGTGTTTAGGCTGCCCGACAAAGGACATATACATTGGGAGACGCGATGGGCTGTACGTAACGGCATACAGATCACTCCCTCGAGACCATAAACCTCAACAGCCTGTTCGCCATGGCGAACAAAATCGACTACAATGCGCTGCGGGCGCAGACTATGGGCGCCGCCAACGAGGAAGAGGCCGTCACGGTAAACACAAGAGCACTGATAGATAAAGTGCTGGCGAGATACTCCGGGGAATGGTGAGTCCAAGCCTAGATGTTGGCGGTTCATTTTCCTGGTATTGACTCTTTCCAGGACGGTACTTCGTGAGCTCTTACAGAACGCCGCTGACGCGTCGGCCTCGAAAGTCACCATTAAGTTCGAAACCCTGCCTTCATCCACTGTACCAGTTCCACAGGGCTCGGATTCGGCAGCCCTCCTGAAGCACACCTTACTACACCACACCTTGAAGCGGCTGCTAGTCTCTAATAACGGCCAACCCTTTGGGACATATGACTGGTCACGTCTAAAGCGCATCGCTGAAGGCAACCCCGATGAGACAAAGATTGGAGCCTTTGGGGTGGGCTTCTATAGTGTGTTCGCTGACTGTGAAGAGCCTTTCGTGAGCTCAGGTAGAGAGGCTATGGCTTTCTACTGGAAGGGGAACTCATTGTTCACGCGGCGCTTACAGCTTCCGGAATCGCAGTCAAGCAACGAGACAAGCTTTGTACTCGATTATCGGAGTACATCTTCGCCTGTACCTGGATTGCTCTCATTGTGTCAATTCCTGGCTAGTAGCCTTACCTTTGTCGGCTTACATTGTATAGAGCTCTGGCTGGACGACTGGAGGCTACTGCTGCTCAACAAGGTAGCTGCGCCCAGTCACGAAGTACAGATGCCTAAGGATTTGGAAACTAAGACGAGCGAGGGCCTGATGAAGGTGATGAGTGTGACGCGAGAAATGGCACAGCTCGACGCTAAATGGTTGAACATCATTGGCTGGAAGCCCAAAACAGGCTCAGGAACTGTCTTTGGTGCGGGCCAAAGTTCGGCGATGAGAGGGGCTCAATCAAGCCAATCACTTCGATCGTTCTTCTCTAGACTCGCAGTGGGACCCAACAGTTCAGCTGCGGAGAAAGCAGCCAAGGAAGACAAAGCGTCCCAAGAAGCAATCTCGGAAGATCTTGTTGGTGAATCTAAAGCCACTGTATTCCTACACGTCAACACGGGAATCATTCGTACGTCAGTAAGCCAATCATTTAGTCAGGAACTCGAGCGAGCCACGAAAAAGCCTCCTCCGAAGTCGACGATGATCGCCATATTGACCTCTTCGTACGATGAAAGCGCAGCTTCTGTATCCTCTGTATCTGGCAAGGCATCGAAGGCCATGGACATATTTGCTTCAGTACTTCCATCGAAGTCGGGGCGGATTTTCATTGGCTTTCCAACTCACCAAACGACCGGACTGAGTGCACACATCTCTGCGCCCTCTGTGATTCCTACTGTGGAAAGAGAAAGCATTGACTTGAATGCGCGCTGGGTAAGGACTTGGAACATGGAAATGCTCAGAGCTGCTGGCGTTATCTGTCGTGTAGCATGGTCCGGAGAGATGGACAATGTCAGTGACAAGCTATCCCGGACACTAGCCGATGCAGGAAAGAGCAAATTGGGCAAGGAGCACATACTCTCCGTTCTCCCTGAAGCAATACATGTCCTGAATACGTTCACCTTTCGAGAGTCTACTCCCTCCTCTCATGTTGGTGCGCTTGTGGAGGAGGCCTTCTGGACATGCAACAAAAAAGCTTCGATCGATATCCTTTCAAGCTGTGGCGTACTTCCCAGTCAAGACGTTCGCCTTGCGGTAGAGGATCTTAGCTTTGTCGAAGGTATCCCGGTACTCCCAGAAACACTTGTGGAGCAAGCGAGTGGCTTCGTCAAGAAGTTGACAGACTACGGTATCATAACTGAAATTACTATTTCTGACATCAAGAAAGAGCTGGAAGCTAAAGCGTTGACTACGAATCAACTAATGCAATTTCTTTCGTGGCTGGGGCATAAGGCACGGATCAACGACATCGACAATGCGATGATAAGGTCTTTGTTAGATGTGGCAGTGGCGAACATCAACGACGATGGGACGGAGCAAGGCAAAGTACTTGTTCTCGGCAACATTAAACACTTCATCAACCCATCGAGGATTCCAGCAGACATGCCAGTACCACCAAATACAATGCCTTTCAAGTCTACGAAGAATTTGAGCAAGACTGAGCTTGACGCCCTAGGCTGGGAGGATCTGCAGATGGTCCCTTGGCTGAGATGGCTGGTCGAGAACACTGGCGGTCGAGGTGAACTTTCAAAGGAGCACGATCTCACACAGGCGCCAGCGTTTGCGGGTGTTGTCCTGCCAATCATATCCAAACAATGGGAAGGGCTCAGCAACTCATCAAAGGCAACAGTGGTAGACTTAATGAGTCCACGAACAGTGATACCTACAAAGCTAGGGATGAGGATTCCATCAGAAGCATACTTCCCTTCGGTCAAGCTTTTCGATGATCTCCCCGTTATCAGTGGTCTACACTCCGTCAAAGACAAAGTCCTGACAGCTTTTGGTGTCCGTAAGACTATCGAGCTAGGCGTCGTCTTCGCCCGGTTAATGGCCACATCAGTCGACTCGAAGGAAGGCTCGCAGTCCCCTCAGGGGAGGTGGAGCCATGTTGACCTGATCAACTACCTGTCTTCGGTCCGAAACGACATTCCTTCCGATGACATTAAACGGCTCAAGATTACCCCACTGTGTCCGGCAGAGGATGGTCATCCAAGCAAGGGCACCAGTTGGCGCTACCTAGTATCCGAACTGTTTGAGCCTACCGACGAGTTGCGATCTCTGAAGCTGCCATTGCTCCAATGGCCTGGTCTTTATCGGCCAGCTAGCGCTGAAGGCCGATTTCTGTCATCTCTCGGCTTAAGGGCTCTACCCAGTGCGCAAGAGCTCATTGACATTATGGCTAGTGCTGGCGCAACAGGGGAATTTTCTCTTCGAGATCATGCGCTCAGGTACTACATAAACCATCACCATACGCACGGCTACGGTAATTACAACAGCGCATCTGTTACCACTCCGTTTTTGCCGCTGCAGGGTGCCGATCCGAAGAAGTTAGTAACCCCGGCGCAATGTTTTACAAACGAAGCTGCAGCAATCCTTGGCTTTGACATCCTCAGAAAGGACCTTCACCCTCATGCTCTGAAATTTGGCGTCCAACCTGATCCGCCTATGTCAGAGTGCATCAGCCGGCTCATAATGAGTCCTCCCCAATCTAAGCGGAATGCGCGCGAGGTATTCGGGTACTTTGCTGGACGGGTCGGGGAAATGGGGAGCCAACATATAGCAACGCTTGGTGAAGCGAAGATTGTTCCTGTACCTGCGAGATCTGCAACGAGCAATGACTATCCTATTGAGAAATCCGAGAGTGTCCGCCATCTACCACCACGGGTATGCTTTCTTGGCGACGGGGAAAAATATTCAGAAATCTTCGATTATGTTGACTTTGGCCAGCAAGCCAATCTTTTCTTACTCAAATGTGGATCAAAGCACGAACCGAGCACTTTGGAACTTGCACAGCTGGTCGTTCGGGAGCCAGCACGTGTCTTCACCGCCTTTCAGAGTACTGAGAGGTATCTGCAACTTTTGCGGGCGCTCGCTGAATCATGGCCTGCCTTGAGGAAGGACAAAGTTCTTGTGAAGGACATGAAGAAAGCACAGTTCTTGCTTGCCTACAAGGAGATGCCTTCTAGTGCGGGTAAGGTCGAGCAGAATAAGCGACAGCAAGCTGATCCGTTTGATGAGTATGATGACGAGGAGGACCCAGGTATCAGGACCTGGCAGCTTGCCAGTGCCGGCCAAACTGTCATTATGGACGACTTGATAAGCTACAACTTGTTCAAGGGTAACCTGCTTGCTGCGCCGTGGGAAGAGACTCTCGAGAATTTCTACGTAAGTCTTGGTGCTCCTATGCTTGGGGAATTGGTGGAAGAGCAGTATCGCTTCGGCAACGTGGTCCAGGACCAGAAATCGGCCAACAAGCTGCAGAAACGCGTGCACGAGCGCTCTCGACTCTTCTTACACGACAGTCCGCGCGATGCTATCAAGCATGACGCAAAATGGCTCGAAAAGAATCTGAAAGTGGTTACTGTGCGGTCCATCTCGCTCACGAAGACCTTGAGGGGCCATAAACTCTCACATAGCGAATCTACGAGCGCGGCTGTATCGTATAACAAGCAGGAGAAATCTGCAGTATTGTACATCACGGATGGCAACTACGATTTGTTTCAAGTCAGTCAGGCGCTTCTTCCACTGTTGTTGAGTCGGCCAAAACCGGAAAAGGCCATGATGTTTGAGATGCTCCTGGGAACGGACCTGCTCAAATTACGCGCACGAGGATACAACGTCGAACGCATTCTGCGTCAGAAGCAAGCGGAGGCTCGGATTGCGGAAGAACAGCGCCAAAAGCAGTTGGAGGAAGAGCAAAAGGAGATCAAGGAGCGCGAAGTCGCTTGGAAAGATTTCCAGGCGCAGCATGCGGCGAAAGTGCAAGACCAGGCATCTATGCCTGGTCTATTCCCGGATTCACCGGATCGAAATCTCGCCGGTCATTCTGGCCAGGAGAATGCCCCTGAGGACGACAGATCGTTGAGGAGGCCTAGAGGGCTCTTCTCCGAAATTACGAAGAGACTAGGCTTTGACGACAGCCGAAGGCATTCCTCACAGTTGGGTATAACCGGTAGTATCGCGGGTAGGAACAGCAATGGGATGCAGGACGACCAGCTAGCCCCGCCTCCTTATGCACAGGAAGACACCCAGCAACACAAGTCCGTGAAACCTGCCGTTCCGCCAGAAACTGCAACAGCGCCTCATCACCTCCAACAAAACCTCGTTAATGCCATCCAAGCTTCGCGAGCCCATAACTCGAAAACCGTCGTCAGTCAACCTGCCGTCAACGCTGTAAAAGAAACGCACTCGTACTGTGACGCCAGACCAGGGCAGAACATTACCTACTTCGCCGACTCTAGCTCGGGCATCAAGATCTTCCTGTCCAATAACATCGTCGATAGAAACAAGTTCATGGCCGAGAACTCCTCAGCGCTCAATGCCTTTGCCTCGATCCTCCTCGACTGCGCAGGCGTGTTCGCACTAGCCCGTAACACTATCCACATCTTCTGCGATGAGGTCGGAAGCACCATCGCGTTCAACCAAAGCAAAGCTCTGTTCTGTAATTACAGGTATTTCGAGAACCTGCATCTACCGGATGTACAGCAGGGAAATAAGGCGGACGCGTTGGTGTATTGGTATGTGGTTCTTTGCCATGAGTTGGCGCATAACTTGGTCGCGGATCACAGTGCGGACCATAGCTTTTATACGTATGTTCTATCCTACCTCCTTGCCTTTATGGTACATAATTATTTGGCGACTGATGGTCTAATAGGGAGCAACTGGTTATTCGGTACTTTGCCAATGTCGCCGCCAGGACCGCGCATCAGAGCCCTGGCGATGCGCAGGCTGCTATCGTGGCGCCGCCACCTTCGGATCCGCTCCAACCCAGAAAGAGGATCCCTCGCTCGATGCTGGACGTTGAGTGATCATGGAAATGTTGGGTTATATGAGTTGTAGACGATTTTGCTTATTGGTGCACTAAGGCACGGATGGCATAAGGGCGTACTTTGGCGCGGCAGGTCATGTCTGCATAGCAGCGGCGTTTACGACTTGTATAGACGCATTAGGCTTGGCATTTAATGTTAATCATGAAGATCCCGCCATTGCAGAACGATATCAGCTTGTTGCCTGCCTCTCACAGTGGGCTGTGAAGTGAAGCGGTGTGGTTGCTGGATTTCCCTGCCATGCCTATGACTAGGAGATACGTGGTCATACGAAGACAAATTTGTCTATTATACTGCGTATGATATAGGCAGTGATTGACTACATCAACAAATTAATAGCCCTCTTTACAAACGAAAAAGACTATCCACAGAAACCAATTTCCTTCCTCGAAAAAGAAATTGCCCGGTCTCCCTATCTTCTCCAGCAACTATCCCTCTCCAGATACTATCCCTCGCCAACCACTAATCCATCCTACAAATCCTCGATCTCATGCTCAAGCAACCGGCCTTCGCAGCATTCGTAACACAGGTAATCGCTGAATCCCTGGCACTCTGTTTCCAAAAAAGGGCAGGAGTGCATATCTGCGTCGTCGGGGCCACAGGGATGAAGAACCCGATTTTGGCAGGTCTCTTGGTCTTCGTGGTAGACGCTAATCTCATGGCCGCAGATGGTGATTTCATAGACGTAGAAGCACATTGTGGGGGTTGTCGATGATGATGGGTATTTGACAGCGAGGGAAGAATTTGATGAGTGCTTTTGGTACTGAGGGAGAGAGCATCAGTCCTACAGGAGCAGCAAGTCAAAGCGGAGAAGACTTACGCTGAGCTGAAAAAGGCCGGGTTCATGGAGGAATTTAAGAGATGGTGTGCAGATAATCGAGGAAGCTGAAAGCTATGATATATATATTTGTCTGTGGTGTCACAAGCCAGGATTACCTCTTCGGAAAACCCGACGTGAGTCAGATGTAGTCATACCGTTTCACTTGCTCAGCTTGGCAACGAAGCCGTCAGTGAATATTCCGGTCCAGGACATATCCCCGTACGCACCCGTGAAGTATCTGGACCAAATCCGGTCACAGCGGAAAAAGGCTGGCACTCAACAACCACATCACTTGCCACCAGAAACAGATGAGTAGAGATGTACCTTGTGCATGTGGGTAAAGATACTTCATCATACAAAGACAACCTCAAAACTGAAATAGCAACGGCGGACAGCGGTTCACAGGCCTAATACACATGGTACTAGCTGATTTTAACGAGCCCGAAACACTGCTGATTGAGGACTTTGACAGCAGTCTTCGTGAACTCATCAAGAACCAAGACAGGGTGCAGACAAAGATAGAGATGTTTATAACGCGAGACAGTAAGAAGCTATACCTAACACTTTTATGAAAAGTCCTTCTAACAGTTAGGTTATGCACTTTAGAGATACCGCTCTCCATCTGTCTCCAACCTGATTACAGCCTATACATTATCCTCGTGGCTGAAAGGAAGCACTTGAATCCCTGGAAATGGGCCCCGAAGAGATCGGATACTCACGGACCTGATCGTATAGCGCCGGCTGATGTGAAAAAATGTTGAATTTAGGCGCTGTCGGCTTACGGCAGTCGCTTATCGGTGTGATTTCGGGGTCCATTTCGGGGTTCAGGCTCCTCAGCCATGGCCTTATAATTAGGCGAATTCTCCTTTGTTTTAGCAGTCAGTCAGTCCTTATCGATATTTACAACAAAGAAATTCCCGGAGCCTACTGGAGCCAGCAACACTGGTATTCATGGATTGAGAACCACTGCCAGCACCATCATCATTTCAGGGTCTCTGTTGCGTGACATGCTGTCAATGTGGGAGTGCATTTGCACTTTACCGTCCAGTTATTTGTGTAACTTAGCCTCGGCCTTCCCGGAGTGACGCCGCCTTAACAGAACAGGCCCGTCATCATGGTCAGAGACGAAAAACACTTGTGCTTCAACGCCTCACACAAAAATATTCCTTCTCTGCTGACAGAGGTCTGTCTATTATAGAGATGAATTTGCTTTTCTTTCTCGTTGTGTTGCGTCCTCACTGCAATTAAAGATGAGGTCCGTTTTGTTTTCCACACAGAGGCAAGCCAGCCTTGCCCTAAATCTTGCCATGCCGGGATCGCCATCACGGGCTGGTGAGCTTCAAGTCTCATTTCCCGTTTCACTAGCGTTGTAAAAGGCATATTCCGCACACTCGCACATTGTTTTTCACATCAGATGGCTTTCGCACAACATCGCTTTTATCTCCTCCATCGCATGCAGACACCATAGCAAACATGGCATCACCCCCTCCGGAGTCAGGGAGACCCCGGATCCTCTTCATCGACGCATATGACTCCTTCTCCAACAACATCATCGCACTGCTGAAAACCAAGCTTGAGGACATGGTGGAGATTGAGGTCACCGTCATAAAAATCGACGCGGATATCCCCGACTTTCCCAAGTTCTTGAAAGGCTTCGATGCAGTAGTAGCTGGACCTGGTCCAGGCGATCCGAGAAGAGCTGCGGATGTGGGGTTGATGAGGCAGCTTTGGTCGCTTCAGGATGAAGACCTCCTGCCAGTCTTAGGCATCTCCCTCGGTTTCCAAAGCCTCGTCCTCGCATTTGGAGGTTATGTCGAGGCTCTTGATGACCCCCGTCATGGCATTGAAACCTACATCGATCATGCAAATGAACACATCTTCTACGGTTTGGGTGAGATTAAGGCCATGCAGTACCACTCTTTTCACGCCTTGCTTGGGCACGTCATGCCTCAGGAGGACGTCAGTCGGTATCCAGTTCATCTTTTTCGACCTACCAGATCGTGCCCGGAATTGGTGCCACTTGCGTGGGACTCAACCGACACCCCAAGTACCGTAGGGTATAGCAAGAACCCGCAGTTCATCCTCATGGCTGTATCGCATGCGGACTGGAAGAAACCTTTCACCGGTATCCAGTTTCATCCGGAATCTATCAGTTCTAACGAACAAGCGCAGCAAGTTGTCAGGTCTTGGTGGAGCGTGGCAAAGGAGTGGATCCAAGAGTGTGGCTACGACAGGGAACGGGCTGGCCAGCTAAAGGAACATGAGGACATGTGCGCAACGCAGGAGTTATTGCGAAGACTACTCCCGGGTACTCCAGACGTGCCATTATTGGATCGAGACTACGGCGAACCACCAGTAACCGGATGTACGATCAAGTGTCTGTCAAGAACAGTATTTGGTGCTGAGCGAAGATTGACCGTCCCAGCTATCTGCGACTTGTTGGGAATATACACAAGTGACTGTATCGTGCTTGATTCTGAAGTTCAAGTAATGCAAGACGCCGCCACGCCAACGCAAGGAGCCAGCACGGGGACTCACAGCATCATTGGTATCGTTGAGCCTGCCACCTTGCGTATAGAGTACAAGGTGGGCAGCTTACTCGTCTACATCATACGGAATGAGATTGTTACTTGCAAGGGTCTTGCCGGATATGGGGGTTCGATCTTCACCTTCCTGAAAGACTTTATGGCTCGTCACAAGGCACAAGAGAGTTTCCCTAATCTGGTATCTGTGCCATTCTGCGGTGGCCTTATGGGGTACATTACCTACGAAGCTTGCCTAGAGACCATAGGTGTCGATAATCACTATGATGATGCCAGCAAGATTCCGGCGCTTCCTCCTCGGCCGGATATCTGCTTTGCCTTTGTTGAACGAAGTGTTGTGGTGGATCATCAGTCAAACGATATCTACATTCAAACAATCAAGGAGTCAGATTGTGATTGGCTTGAGCATGCTTATGGCATGTTGAGGCAGTCAGATCTGCCCGGCCCTCACTGCTTCGAGCTCATGCAACCATATGGTGTTGGTGGCACAGAACGGCAGCATCGGGAAAAGGTACGGATCTCCTTAGATGAAAAATTCTAGAGCTCACAAGGGTGAAATACGTACTAATGTCCCTTTCCAGATTCGTCCATATTTCACTAGGATGAAGCAAACTGAATTTCCTTACTACCAGCTGTATCAACTAAAGATCAAGGCATGTCGGGCTGAAATCAAAAAGGGCCGGTCTTACGAATTGTGCTTGACAGAGCAGACCGTTTTGACGATGCCTAGCTTGAATGATTCTTTAATTTACGACGGCTCTGATGACCGAAATCCTCTTCGCTTCGGACGCTCCAAGTGGAACGCCTCACCGGTGGAATGGTCCATGTACCTTCGTCTGCGTAACATCAATCCGGCTCCTTTCTCTGCCTACGTTCGCCTCGGTGCTCTAACCCTTCTTTCCACCTCGCCAGAACGCTTCATGTCGTGGGATCGACCTCACGGAGACATGGATGTGGATGGAAAGCCGGCAATCGTTCAGAATTGCCAGTTTCGCCCCATCAAAGGGACCGTCAAGAAATCGAATCCCGATGGTACCCGGCTGTCACGGGAGGAGGCTACACAGATGCTTGGCACGCCGAAAGAGAGGGCGGAGAATCTGATGATCGTCGATCTGATCCGCCATGATCTTCACGGTGTCGTCGGAGCCGGCAACGTCCATGTGCCCCAGCTGATGGTGGTGGAAGAATACGCAACGGTCTATCAGTTAGTGAGTGTGATCGAGGGCCAGCTATCCAACACCCGCACGCCGGACAAGACCCCGATCGACGTGCTTGCCGCGTCGCTGCCACCGGGAAGCATGACCGGGGCCCCGAAGCTCAGCAGCTGCCGGCTCTTGAAGAAGTACGACGGACAACCCCCCCGGTCCGTCTACTCGGGCGTGCTGGGCTACATGTGCGTGACCGGCCGCGGAGACTTCTCCGTCGTCATCCGAAGCATGTACAAGTGGGACGGAGACGGTGGGCCCGACAAGCACACCTGGCGTCTCGGCGCCGGCGCGGCCGTCACGGCGCTCAGTACGGAGAAGGCCGAGTGGGACGGGATGGCGCTGAAGCTGAACAGTACTCTGGCGCTTTTCCAGGGGCGCGACTCGGTTGATTTGTCCAACCCGGAGTGGGCGAGGAGGGAGGCTGCTTCGCTGGCGGGTGGGTCGAGGAGCGGGTATCGGCCGCCTCGGGTGGAGGAGGTGGTGGATGAGTATGACCGCTAGGCGATGCTTTCGGTACTTGATTATCCTTTTTTAGATATTGGCTCGACTCCACTCTTCTGATTTTTCGTGCATCCATATAGAGCTGGGGACTGCCTGGACGCGTTATCAGAACAAGCAGTGTAGTCGGATCGAGTTTAGTTTAGGATAGATGTTCTCTCGATGCTACATTGAACGTTTCTCGAAGTCTTTCTCAAAAGTTGAGTTAGTAGTCAAGGGGACCTCCGGCTCCGAAAGGGGCACGTATGTTGCCTGAACATCTTATAGGCTTACCGTGTTATTGGATCATGCTGTGCCCCTATATAGCACGGCAGACAGCAAACGGGCAAACCCGATAGCAGTCCCAGGGGATCGCTGGCGACAGATAAATACTCTAGATGATTGGTCCAGAGCCGAGGTTAGCTCAACATGCAGGTCCAGACCGGGCCGACTAGTAAACCGCTTATGTCTTCTTGAAGCCCTCCTCGCCACTCTTTCATTGTAAGAAGGCCATGAACGAAGAGCTCAAGCACGCTTACTTGCCTATCATATCGCAATGGGTCACAGGTTCCAACCCGCGTAGAGCCAAGCTGCTTCCGCGTACAAAAACAACATCATTATTCTCCATGCCTTCGCTACAGCAGTGCCAATACGTCTCACCCACTCTCCCCTACCTCCGTCACCAGGCTATCGACGCTCTATTTCGGCGTCGTCGTCATTCCCCCCACCACCCCCCTGCTCTTCCTCCGCTCCTTCTTCCCCTTCACCCCCGCCGCCATCGCGCTCTTCTCCTCCACCCCGCTCTTATTCCCCTTTCCCGCTCCCGCAACCGCCGTATCGATCTTCGGCGTCGGCGGCCGCGACGGCGTTGTCGACGCTAGAGCCGACTTCGGCTGCGAAGACCCGGGTTGGTTGGCTTCGGCGTTGTTGTTGTTGTTGGTGCTTTTGGAGAGGATGAATGAGCCCGGTTCGCCGATTAGGGGGGTTTCGTCCATGTATTCGTGACCGTAGCGGAGGGAGAGGGCGAAGGATTCGGCGAGGAGACGCGTTGCTTGGAGAGAGGTGGTGGTGGTGGGGTGGGTGGTTAGTGGGGCTTTGGTGGTGCTTTTTAGTGGGGTTTGGGTTTCGGGCATGGGGGTGCTTTCTTTGCTTTGTTGGGTTTGTTGCGTGCTGTGGAGTGATTGGGTGGATTTGGGGGCGGGCGGGATGTAGGTGTGGCCGAGGGAGGGGGTGAAGATGGGGAGGGCGGAGGCGGTGGAGAGGACTTTGGTCAGGGAGGTTACGGTGGAGAGCTGGTTGGTGTGTCAGTTCCTTTTGTTCTTTCACTGCTTGAAATCGGACGTACCATTCTACTGCCGAGTACATTCCCTACAGAAGGCGCCATGTAGATGTTCTCTCCCACCACAAAATATGAGCTCAAGACCGTGACCTCGTCTTCGTACCCACTCCTCTTCCGCCGGTTTTGCTTGCGTATCACCCATACCCCGCTATTCTCTTGCTGCTGTCCATTGTTCGACGGATCATGAGCTACCATAAACTCCAACCCCGCCATAGTCCTTAAGCGCCCTTCGAACGCCTCGCGCGTTTGGATCAGGTATAGCATGTTGGGGTTGTAGGTTGCTTGAGTGGTGAGAGCGGCATTGTTCGAGGTGCCGTCGAAGAAGGGTGAGTGGGAGAAGTAGGGTAGTACTGTAGCATTAATCAGTACGAGGCGCTATGGGCTGAAAAGTCCCCGGGTGAGGATGGAGGGCATACCGGTGTTGGTGTGGATACCCCCAATGGACTGTGCTATGGGTGGGGATCTCCACTGGATCTCATCCAACGGCGGCTCTTGCGAGCTGGCCATGGTGTAGTGTGTTTTGCAGAGGAGCTCATCTCATACTACCAGGTCGACTACATGAGTGAGAAGAGCTTATCTGTGTCGGCGGTGTTGGCAATCTGGGGTAGAAAGGTCAAGGATCACAAAGTTGCAGACTCAGCCCTACGCCAAGACATCAACCTCCGAGACAAAGATAAAAATCCACTCGTTTCGATCTCACAGACAGCGTGCGAATGAGATATGTGATCACTCTCTCTGAGCGATCTAGACTCAAGCATATGTCCCACTGTCTTCCATAGCCTTGCGAAGATGCAAAATCCCCTACAGACCAGACGCCCGGGTATCACTTATGCCGCTCAAAATCCAATACGTACTCCACAGATCATCATTTCCTAGCTTTCAACCGCTTCTGCCTCGGCGACTCGTATTCCGAACCCTCATCGTCTTTCTCTTGGGTCTTTCTAGCCGATTGCCGTACATAGAATTGCTCACGCATCTCCCAGAGGCTGCCCATATCTTGGTTATCGCGCTTGCAGCGGATGGATTTCCAGGCGTTCCCGTTCGGCGGGTTTTCAATACGGCCGTCGATCTGGAGGATTCTTTTCTCAAGAGCTTGAGGGCCAGATTGGGGAGCTTCTAGGCTGAAGGTGATTTGACTATCTTCGGTAGGCGACTGTTGGGCGTCTGGGGAAGCAACCTTTATCGTATCTTCTGCCTTTGCCTCATCACCATCTGAGAGGGTAAGGGCTGCGATCTCTGGCGCGACGGGGAATTTTCGCTGTCCGGGAGGTATCAAAAACGTAAGACTTCCATCGTCGATTGCAGTGATCTGAGATGTATCAGCCTGGCCCACCAATCTAAATAGCTCACGGTCATTGATGAACTTACGGTAATGTCCTTCTCCACCAGAATCTTCTCCGACCTCCCAAAGGCCCTTGCAAAGCTCCAGACATCCCCCACCCGATACACGCCCGCCTTCACCAACACACTCAACTTCAGATTCGTCATATCCCCGGCAACCACATCATGCGCTAGCTTCTGCTTCTGGCCCCAGAACTCCTCGTACTGATCATCCTTGTATTTGTCAAACTTGCCCGCTGCGCGCTCCTCCATGGCTTCTGCTGCCTGGCGTAGCCATTCTGGGTCGTAGCGGCCTTGCTCGAGATCGGTCTGAAATTGGCGGAGGCCGTTGCGCCAGTCATTGTCGTAACGGAGGAACTGAGTAGGAAGGGAGCCATCATCGTTGTAATTGAGGTGCTCGGGTAGTAATGCTCGTAGCTCAGCTTTTTCGGCGCCATCTAAGATTTCCCAGGCTTGTGGGTTGGCGAAGAGGGCCTGGTGTTGAAGAATTAGCAGTGATGAATTTCACAATAGTCCAACGCTGAAAACTTACAGTGAGATCGGTGTTTATGAGCTTGGACTTGGAGCTTGTTGTCAGTTGCTCCTCACTCCAAGGATCCTTCTTGGCATTTCGTGGAGTGGCAGTTCGCTTCGCCGGGGCCTTGGCCTTTGATTTCTGGTTCTTTCGTGGCGGCATTGTGTTATGAAGCTGTAGGAAGCTTCAGGCGTGGTGGTGTGTGAGTTTGGAGAGGTAATGATGAGTCCATGGTGGTGGAGATGATACAACACCAAGTGAGGGTTCGGTCCAGAAGTGATAGAAAACGGAAAAGAGGCTGAGGTACCTCTTAGGCTCCAGGCACGCGCCTCGCAAGGCTCCGCATGTGACGCAGATCCCGGCGGGTACAGCCGATGAGGCTGACAGGGGTAGCTTCAAGTTTAATCGCACTGTTGTCCTCTGCCAAATTGTAGCCCTAACAGATCGAGGCCATCTGCAATTTCTTCATCACCTCTCTCTTCGCCACACCCTGCCCCCCGCCCTGTTTGCTTGTACCTCTACAATGATCAAGTCCACCCTAATAGCGCGGCTCGACGGTACGCAGCTGTAAACACAAGACCCCTTTCCTCCGTTACATTCTACTAACGCGCCTCAGGCCTCATGCTCGCCGCCTCAGTCGACGATGAACAAGTGCGCCCATCCCCCCACCCCAGCCCTCCCTTTCCCAGCTAATCCCCATCCCACCGGCAGTCCGAAGCCGAACTCTCCGAACCGAAATCCAACGCCAAAATGGTCATCCGCCGCCTCAACCGCAACTCCGAACCCCAAGCCAGCATCGAATGCGGCCAATACACCATCCAGTAAACCCCCCCACCCCATCTCCTCTTTCCACACCACCCCTCCATCTCCCTCACCCGAACCAGCGACTTACAACCCCCACCCAGCTACCTCATCCACACCTCCATCTGCTTCCTCACCATCACCGCCCCCTCCTACCCGCGCAAACTCGCCTTCACCTACCTCTCCGACCTCGCCCTCGAATTCACCACCCTCTACCCGCCCGCCGCCACCGCCGCCCCATCCCTCCGCCCCTACGCCTTCATGCCCTTCGACACCTTCATGCAGCGCACCAAGACCACCTACCAGGACTCCCGCGCCACCCAGAATCTGGAACGGCTGAACACCGAGCTCCGGGATGTGACCAAGGTCATGACCAAGAATATCGAGGACTTGCTGTATCGCGGGGATAGTCTCGAGAGGATGGGCGAGATGAGTGGGAGGCTGAGGGAGGATAGTCGCAAGTATAGGAGGGCGGCTGTGAGGATTAATTGGGAGTTGTTGTTGAAGCAGTATGGACCGATTGTGGCGGTGGGGGTTGTTATGCTCGTGTTTGTGTGGTGGCGGTTCTTTTGATGTGGGAGGGGCAGGAGAGGAGGGGAAGGAGGGGGGATTTGGGGTTGTACATGGTATGGTTCTTGCGGTTGTTGATACCCTATTCCGCCTCTGTCATGCGAGGAGTCGTGACCTCGTGCGATTATCGACTCCGGCGTGGAGGACCACGGGTCTTGATGACACCTCGCCTCGTCACTTGGCCTCGCCACTTGGCCTCGTCACTTGGCCCTACGATGACGTCTTTCGATCAAGCCACACCGATACCCAATAGCATTGCGCGGGCGAAACCGTTCGAGCGCAGTGCTGATCGAGTGCATTAGGAGTAGTACGACGAGCAGGCCCGGAGAACGAGAAGGACGGAAAGTCAGTCAAGACTAGTATGGAACCACTGTTACAATCGTGTACTCTAAACCTAATTATCGGGCCTGAACGGGTCCCGCACATACACTACTTCCTCTTCTTCGCAGCGCTCTTGTCCGCTCCCGTAGCTTTCGCTACCGATGCCACCTTCGTATCCGCCTCCGGACTCGCCGCCAACGGTTTATTCGCCACCTTCTCCTCCAGCTCCTCGTCATCGCCCCCCTGTCCGAATTCATTGACTCGGGTGTAATCGACCTTGTAGGCCCAACTCTGATAGAGGTACACGAAGAAGATGACGTCGTCTCGGAGGGTGGCCAGGCGGTGCAGCGTGGGCATCTTGATGGTGAAGGCGAAGAGGTCGTCGATGAAGGTGTTGAGGAACTTGTAGGTCATGGCTTTGGCCGGCATGTGCGCTACGCTCTGAAGTGAGTATTGAGGTTAGTGTGGGCATTACGGTAAAGGATTTGGGGGGAGACGTACTTTGAGGCGGTAGTTGATGTATAGACTGGGCACCATCATGAGGAAGCCGTATGCATAGACGCTGCCGACAAGTGTCGTGATCACGAAACTGTACCAGCTTTTATGCGTGTCGTATAGCACGCTGTATACCGCATATGCACCCAACAGCGGAATCGCAACCAGGTACAGGTACCTGAAAGCAATCTCGTCATACTCCTTGGTCTTTTGCTCCGTCTCGGACAGCTTGTGCTTGTCCTCGAAAGTGACATGATAGGGTAGCCATGAGCCTTGAGGTGCAGGTCTTACGCGGACGTCGACTGTTTTGGTGATTTTCCACGCTTCGAGGAGAATGCCCATGCCTTGGCCGAACATAATCATCCAGGATGTGTTCTCGTTGTTGTCGAGGAGGTAGAGGAAGATGATGGTTTGCATGAAGACGTTTGCGAGGATTGTGCGGACGGAGATGCCGACGTTATCTTTCTTGTGCCGCCAATGCGACTGCACAACACGGTCAGTGATGTCAGGAGAAGGATCATAATAGGGGCCTTACAATATCGCTTTTGAAGGCGAGCATTTCAAATATCATGTGAAGCACGGATACGACCACAGTGGTGGATAACAGGTAGATATTAGTATCAAGGAGGATCTTCTTGAATTCTTCGAATTCGCTCCCATCGCCAGCGGCAGGCACAGGTCCCCCATTGGCTATCTGTTGTTGGTTACGCTTCATTCCATCGTCGATACTAGCAAAAATGCTGTACTTCCAGTTGTTCATGTTGTTGAGAGTGATGTGGAGGGGCAACCGTGTCACGGTAGAGTTGAGCTCCGTCATGTGGCTGCGGAGTTGCCAAAATGTGTTGACGAAGAGTATGGGATAGTACCATCCGTTTTGACCGGAAGCATCGCGAGCACCAGTGGCCTCGAGCACCACGTACTGGCGTAATGCTATGTGCATTTGTGGATAGCTCTGAGTCCCAGCGTCCGGGATGAACGACATGGTGAAGTTTGGATGGTAATAGGACGCAAGAGTAGGGCCTTTCGGAACCTCTTCAACTTCTCCTTCGTCAGAGGCATCCGAGCCGCCCAGTAGTTTTTTGGTCTTCACCACCTTTTTCTTCGCCAGCATCTGGTTCAAGGGTCGGTAAAAATGATATGCCTTAGCCACGTCGTAATCACTCGCAGCTGGATCCATTTCGTAGCCTTGAAGCGCGACATAGAAGTGCGCCCATAAGTTGCCGCCATTCTGGACTTCCGCAGGCACGGCAAAGCTCGTATCGATCTCACGTTTGTCATTGTAATTCCCAAGCGTAAACCCTTTCTCTTGCAGCACTAACGTCTCCGGATCCACCTTGCGTAATGCCGGCATGGCCAGCGATGGTGAGACATAGATGCTGAAGTCGAGCGTGCTGTTCATGGGCCATATCGGCGCAATCATCTGCGGTACCGCGCTGTAAGAACCTGCGCCCACCGCACCGTCCGGTCTCGCATCATAGGCCGGTATTGGTGAGTCGGCGCCTGGACTGGCCGTGTTCGCGTTCTTATTCCCACCGAGGAGTTGCGTCACGGCGAATTGGGCGATGAAGAAAATGATCACGGCCTGGGCTCCGGATTTGATGGTTGACTGTGAGCGTATCAGCATCAGGCTCTGTACCAGTCAGATGTTCCCACGCGACTCACACTGACGCCTGACTCTGGTGCCGCGGCGGCATTCTGTTCGGGCATGGTCGATTGAGATTGAGCCACGTAATGGCTTGGTGGTGGGGGAGTCGGAGCAGGATGAGCGATGGCTTCGAGGATTTGGGGAGGCGTGGAAGGATCAACGGACCCTGGCGTGCCTAGATCTTCCCACCGGAGCTAACCCCCACGTGGACGTGGCTACCCCCGCCACTCCCCGCCCCGGTCCGAGTCGCACGAGCAGGGCAGTCCGAGTAGTTCGAGCAGGAGAAGTACCAGGCCTCAGGGCACATTCCCCCCATCGACGCATACATCGACGCATACATCAACGCATACATTCCCCCCTCCATCGTTCTTCTTTCTTCTTTGTTTTTCTGCGCGACGAGCAGTGCATTGCATGAAGAAGAGTCGCATCATCTCCATGGCCGAGCACCTCCATCGTACCCGCTGCCGTTTGCCTGCACCGGTGAATGGAATTACGTCACCAACGCTTGCTTCGTCAAGACGCATCCCTCGGGTACCTTACCTAGGCATCTTCGGCACCGTCGTGTGATATAAGATCGAACACTCCCACCTCTACAGCAGCCGTACATTCTTCGACTTTTCCTTTCTCCTACCGCCCAGCATGACCACCGACCCAGCAGCGCCCCCGGCCGAAGTCACCAACGTTCCTCCCGCTTCCAACAGCACCACCAACGGCACCACCAATGGCCCCACCAAACGCCCCGTCGTCTGCGTCTTGTACGACCCCCCCCCCTCTTCCCCCCTCTTCCAACCGTTCCCCCACTCCCGCAAAACCCACCCAGCTAACCCCACCCCCAGCTGCGGTTCCAACTCCGGCACCTCCCCCGCCCACACCGCCGCCGCCCGCTCCCTCGCCCGCTCCCTCCACACGCACAACATCTCGCTCGTCTACGGCGGCGGCACCGTCGGCCTCATGGGCGAAGTCGCCAAAACCCTCGTCGCCCTCTCCGGCCCCGCCGCCGTCCACGGCATCATCCCCGACGCCCTCATCAAATACGAACAGAACGGCGCCGCCACAACGACGGACGCCAGAAACGTCATCGACGCTAATGTCTATGGACGCATCACGGTCGTCAAGGATATGCATACCAGGAAGCAGATGATGGCCCAGGAGGTCATGGAGGGGGGCGCGGGGAGCGGGTTTGTGGCGCTGTCCGGCGGGTATGGCACCTTGGAGGAGTTGATGGAGGTGACGACGTGGAATCAGTTGGGAATCCATGGGTGTGGCGTTGTGTTGTTGAATGTGGAGGGCTATTATGATGGCTTGATTCAGTGGGTCAGGACCGCGGTGAGTGCGGGGTTTGTCGGGCCGGGCAATGCGGGGATTTTGGTGGAGGCCCTGGATGCGGAGGAGGTCGTGAGTCTGTTGAGGGAGTATCGCGTTGCGGAGGGGAGATATAAGCTGGATTGGACGCAGAAGTGATGGGGGGAGGGGACATGTGCGTCACTTGGGATGGGGCAGGTGTATCACATCGGATAGGGCGCTTTGCTTGAGCTGGTTGTCTACCATATGGGCACGGAAGTCTGCATATACGGGCGGTCATTCTGTAGTAATAAACATGGATCCTTTGCTCGCTCCAGAACGCCATCTATTAGTTCGCAGTATCGTCAAGCTCCCTACGAATCCACCTCCATACTCTCCCCTGCCACCCCCTCCGTCCCCGTCTCCGTCTCCGCCGCCCCCTGCGTGCTCTCCAAGCTCGCGTCCAACAAGGGCCCAATCTCCGGCCCATCGTACAGCTTGAAGCTCTCAATCTTCCTCTTCCCGTCCGTTCCCATCCCGATCACTCCCACACTCGTGTTCTCAACCGTCAACTCCTTGTCCTGGCTCAAACTCTCCTTCAACGCCCTCAACCCATGTCTGATCAACTCCTCCCTATCACAGCCTTCAAACGCGTCCAAGTGTCTCTCCAGATAAGTCCGCGCCATCTGACTCCTCGCGCCGATCGCACAGGCGACCATTTCTTGCGTCATCCCCGACGGTTGGAACTCGAATAGGTGTGGCCCGGTCTCGTCAACACCGGCGACAAGGAGACCCACGCCGTAGGGTCGTTTGCCATAGTGCTGCGTGTTTGTTTGGGCGCGGTCGCCGATTTGCGACACCAGGCGTTCGACGGGGACGGGGCGCGCGTAGGTCATCTTGGAGGCGAGGCATTGTTGTTTCATGAAGTTGGAGAGGACGCGGGCGTCGGAGGCGAGGCCGGCAAGGGCGATGCCGAGGTGGTCGTCGATGCCGATGACTTTCTTTTGGTACGAGGAGAGTTCTTCGGCGTTGCGCTGGGAGGGGGGGTCGGTTAGTCGATGGTTCGATTTGTGGGGATGGACATTTGGTGTACCTTTAGTGCTACTAGGACGGCGTGGGTTTTGCTGACTAGGCCCACTACTACTGAGCCTTGCTTCACCGCTTCTTGGGCATACTCGACTTGGAAGATGCGGCCTTGGGGTGAGCTGAGGGCGGGATGAGCGCGTGCTTTCAGGGTAGGGGAGGCGGGCCACTTACAAGGTCACTGAATCGTTGTCGTAGTTGTTTCTGAACATTGTGGGCGAGCTCTAAATCGACTACGAGTGACGTTCGTATGGGAAGACCGAGTCTGATATGGGAGGGAAGTAGTGACTCTGGTTGGTGATGGGAATTAATGTTCGAGCTTCAGAACTTCCAGGCAAGAAGACGACGTGAAGCTCCCCAATTCGGTAAGGTCGATTTTGACGCCGCGCTAAGGTACTAACTTCAGCCGCCCGCAACGTCAGGGCTGAAGGCTGACGAGCTCCAGCAACGTGCGATACAATTCGAGCTGCCGAATAGTTCTACGACAACACTTCCATATCGATCTGTTCCTCGAGCACGAACCTACCTTTGGTGTAGACAGACCTAGTCACTGCTGCACGCCCCTCAAGCTTGAACCTCGCAGCCTTTTGCGCACGCTCCTTCATCATGGCTGCAGGCCTCAAGACCATCATCGCTCTCTCCTTCGTGCGCACTCCACAACTCGCTCCTTGTACTTGACGAGATGCTAACTTTCACAACCAGGTCCTCGCCATCGGTTTCCTTCTCGTCATCCTCTCCTCCGCCCTCTGGCATAACTATCTCCCCCTACTAGTGGTAGCAACCTACGTCGTCGCGCCCCTGCCGAACTTCATTTGTGGCCGCTGCGCAAATCCTGATGACTTCATGGAGAGTTCAGGTAGTGCGGTGGTGGATTTCGGGAGGTTCTGTACTGGGTTTTTGGTGGTGATGGGGATCGGTGAGTTGGCTTGCCCATCCAATCCTGTCCCCGGATAGCCATCCAAAAGGTTGGAGTCGGGTTTCTAAGAGCCACGAAGACTGACTCGATGACTCTTTAGCCCTCCCTGCATTGCTTGCCCACTGCGCGCTGATTCAGTACCCGGCAATGATCATGTCGATCATTGGGGGTCTACTGATCTATGGTACTATCATAAGCTTTACCATGTTCTTCCAGGAGGAGCAGGACTTTTAGCATAAGCGGATTCACTGGAGTGTGAGTTCAAGGCGTTTGAAGGAGCCTGTAGTTGTATGTGTTGGGGGCGTTAGCAGCGCCCGAATTACACGTAGGGTTAACGTTACCATGGTCCTCTAGAGATGGTTCCTTGTTTGTAGTTTGTTGAAAGCCTCAATCTGAAATTTGAATCTTTCGAATACGTACGAAAGTCTTTTCTCTTGAGCGTAGCGTCGGGATAGGGCTGCTTCGAGGTCGGTGGAAACCCTGAAACCCCAGATCTCGGCAACGAGAAGCCCACCCCGACGCCCTCTCCAAACTGCGCCCTTTTCACGCAAAACATGAACAACATGAATCAATCAGATCGCACATCATGACCACAAAATGACATCCCCACCCGCCTACTCCCCCCTCCCCACAATCCCCGCCCCTCAATTCCCCCCACACCCCCACCCCCGCGTCTGGCTCCTCACCTCCGCCACCTCCCCCCTCGGCATCGCGCTCGCCCGACTCTTACTCGCCCATGGAGATTCCGTCGTCGCGGGCGTGAGAGCCAGTGAGATCGAGAATGGGGTGCAGAGGGGAGAGGAGTTTAGAACGTTCTGGGAGGAGGTGTGTGGAGCGGATGAGGGGGGTAGGAGGGGGAAAGATGCGGGTGAGGGGTTGGGGAGGAATGCGAGGGAGAGGTTGAGGGTTGTGGGGTTGGATGCCAGGTGTGAGTCCCCGGCGATTGTGTGATTGATGGTGGGAGGGCGGCAGGGGAAAAGGGGGAAGAGGGGAATGATGAGGGGGTTTGTGAAGGTGGGTGGCTGATGTGGTGTGCTTGGGGGTGTAGGGCTATGGGTAAATGCCAGGCTGCTGTTGCGGAGGCGATCGAGGCGTTTGGGAGGGTGGATATACTATTTTGTTGTACGAGTGAAGGTCGGTTCCTCTATTCTCCTTCCAAGTACCAGCTTTGGGAAAACGGGTACTGATTACTGGTATATGTGGCAGCCGTCATAGGAACAGTAGAAGAACTGGCCGCATCGCCCAGCACCCTGACGCTCGTCCGAGACCAGTTCGAGACCAACTTCTTCGGCCCCGTCAATATCATCAAAGCCGCGCTACCGGCTATGCGCGAGAGAAAGTCGGGGCATATCATTGTCTTGACCGGGATTAGTGCGTCCTTCCCTCCCAGCTCCCTACAGGCCGCGTACTAATGAGCGTCTCCCAGCCGGCCACCTTGGCACTCCAGGCCTAGGCATGTACTGCGCTTCGGGCTGGGCACTCGAAGGCTTCTGCGACGTTTGTCTCAATCTTCTCCTCGTCTAGCTGAACGGCTATAAGCTTACACAATGGCAAACAGTCCCTCGCCTACGAAATCGCCCCTTTCAACGTGAAAATGACCATCGTCCAACCCAACCTCGAGATTGGCGTCCTAATTAACCGCATCATCTCCGCCCCTCTCCTCCCGCAGTACGCCCCGGACGTCAACCCTGCGCCTCTTTCCCGAACTATTATTGGCGGACTGCTCGATCGAATCGACGCTAGCCAGTCGCCCCGGCCGTCACATTCGTCTTCCCCTTCCTCCACCCCCAACCCAGATAGCCCCGACCCTGGCCCCGATCGCGACCCTGCAGCTACCGCCACCATCTCTTCACCAATCCCCAACCTTTTGTCCTCCACCGCAATCACATCCCTCTACCCTTCGCTCCCGACGGCGATGAAAGACCGCCTCATCGCAGAGACTCTCCACGCGCTTACGGCGATCGGTGGGCATGAGAATCCGCCCGCGAGACATATTGTCGGATACGAGGGCGTGGCGAGCGTGAAAGAGAAGCTGAAGACTGTTAGTGAGGAGTTGGAGGATTTTGTGGAATGTAGTTGCGCTGTTGATATTGAGGAAGGTGCGAGTGAGGGTAGAGGTGAGGGAGGGATTGGGTCGGAGTCGATGGGTACTCAAGAACAGTATAATGATGAGACTTGAGGATAATGGTGGAGAAGTCATATGCAAAGGGCATCTCTCGCGTGATGCCGGCATTAATTCCTCATTGTGTCTCCTATGAATTACTGTTTACATGGAATTTTAGCAAGCGCTCTGCGTTACGATATGCAATCATCTCCGGCTCCTCCTCAGTCGCAAGCCCACTGGTGGAGATCTCAATGAACTAGGATCCCTTTTCATTAGACAAGAATGAATAGTCCACACTATATCTTACAAGCCCGCACCAGACATGCCAAAGGCGACAACGAGAACATTCCACTCGTAGTAATCCAGATGTTCTCATCCCAGACCTGCTGCAGCCTTCGTTCTCTCCGACCCCGCCCACCCTGTTTCATAGTAAACATGATCATTCGATCCAGCATACGGCAGCATCTCGCCCATATGCCCAATTATGGTCTTTAGCCGGAGGAAGCGATCGAAGACCCCACTGGCGTACAGTCAGAGCATATGAAAGCCCGTCTCGGAATGCCATCCCCATCCATGCGCGGGCATTGCTTTCGCCACTTCCAAGAGGGTTATTACCTTCATAATGCGCTGCCATCTCCTGGGACGGGAAGGCTGGATATAAAGAACAAGGCACGTAGAGCTCTTGCGCTTTTGCAAGGATGGGCCAGAAGGCTTCGTCGTCGTCGAAGCGCCCGTTGATGTGGTTGGTTACTAGTGCGCCCACGAAGCCAGGCTCTTTAATGTACCCGAGCTAACTCCGCCACTTGCCGCTGGGAGCATCGTCCATGGGGAGCATCGCAAAGCCCGCATAGCTATGGAAGTATAGCACGTCTGGTTTGCTGGTATAGTATGGTATCGAATAAGTCCTCGTTGGCTTTACGACACTCCTCGGGGTTTACGAGCCGGAGGTTGGGCTGTGGGATAGCACTTGCAGGGTTACTTTGCCCTTGTTCGCCCGTAGTTGAAGGCGCCATCGAAGCTTCTGCAGTAGTAGGTCGGGGAAAGCTTTGGGAAGGAAATGCTCTTCGAGGGTTATTGGACGTAGCATGGCGCTGTTGGGGAATGTACTCTGTTAAATCAAGTGAGAGTTCTGTCTACCACCTGCAGAACTGTCAGCCATAGATGGGGGCATTTGGAGATTGTGCACTCGTAGATCAGTGGCGCCGTGGTCGCAGTGGGGGGGAGTATCGATGACAAACGATCACAGCAAATCAAGTACCAGCTCAGCAAGCTAGCACGCGTCAGCCACTTGGAGTGAATTGCCACCACCCGTGTAAAATGGCTTACTTCATTTCCGGTTCACTTTTTGAATTATCATTGCTACTTCAACCTGTTTCTACCCAGACAGACTCAAACCTTTGGAGCACCTAGATCAATCACTACACCTAGAATACGCCGAAATGGAGACGCCATCCGATGCGCCCCCACCCTACGAACAGGCCACAGCTGGAGGCTCGTCAAGCGGCCCCTCCACCAGTACTACTTCACAGCACAGGACACGCAATGGCATTCCTCCCTCGAGCCGTCGCAGCATGGAGGACGAAACTCGGCCATTGCCACCGGGCTGGATCAGACAATACGACTCCAAGAACTCCCACCAGTTCTTCGTAGACACCAACGTCGACCCTCCACGATCAATCTGGCACCACCCTTACGACGACCAACAATACCTCAACAGCCTCCCCGCCACCGAAAGAACAAGGGTTCAAGGCCTCCTCAAAGTCCCCAGCCAAGCCGACATACAAGCCGAAAGCAGCGACGACGACGGCGACCACGGCCACCACCACAACAACCCCTCCAACAATACCCCCAGTGGCGCTGCACCAACCCCCAGCACTGCACAACCTGCAGGCGGCATGACCCGCTTCGGCCGCAAGATGAAGGACCGAATGACAGGCACCACCCACGACCAACGCGAACAACTCCGCCTCCAACGCGCCGAAGAAGAACGTCGAGCCTACGCCCGCCACCAAGCCATCCGCCAAGCCATGACTCGCGCCATGGAAACCGGCCAGCCCCAACTCATCGGACGGGATAGGGATGGCAAGGATCTCTATATCGAACCGCCCGGTGGGGTGCCCATGCCGCCGGGGGGGTATGGGTACAATCCGTATACCCAGGGGCCGTATGCTAATCCTCATGCTACGTTCGTGAGGCCGAATTATCCATATGCGAGACCGTATGGGGGCGGGTATGGGGGCGGGTATGGTATGCCGCTTATGGGAGGGATGATGGGGGGCATGATGGGGGGAATGCTTTTGGGGGATATGATGATGGGAGGATTCTGATGGGTGGGGTTGTTGGGGCGTGAAAAGGGGGTGGTTTTGCGGGATTCTGAGGCATCCTAAGGCCTCTTTTCTGTCATGAGGGGATACCATTGCGCGTTAACGAGCTTATGACGGGACGGTGTTGTTGGTTGCGGAGACCTGTCCTCGGGCGTTGCTTGGTTCTCAGCTGGATAGTACTCTGGTACTCTGGGCTCTGAACCAAGGCAGTGGATATGTCCTAGGTATTGCAACCTTCATTAGATACCCTACTGCAGCCGGAATCAGTGGATATGCTTTCAGACGTGCGAGTTAAGCAAAGAGAACCGAAATACAGTTGAGTATTGTTGTCCAACTGAGTAACATTCCGTTGCTATGAACATGTGCCAACCTCTGAACGCCGGACATGGCTTAGCGTCCTCGCGCAGGTGGGCCAACCTTCATGCTGAGCAAACCTCCAGCGAATAGCATCTTATTGAAATATATCGAGTGGCGCACCTTTTAAATTTAGCAAGAAAGGAGGAGAAGGAGAAGGAGGAGATGGAGAAGAAGGAGAAGAAGAAGGAGAAGGAAAGGACGATGATGGCAAACAACTATCAACTGCTGGGTATGTCAGTCGACGAGCTAGATCTTCGGAGCTGAGAGGGCTTGGCTGGTGAAGAACTACTTGTCGTCAGCCCAAATCCGAACTCCATGCATGTTGGCTCATACAATTGGCTTGACGCTACTTGTGCGGCAGTAACACAGCACCTCATACCACGTCCGGAAAAGTTTCCTTTGACTCAATCCTCAGAGCTTGAAGGGTGCAGCGCGCTTTTGCCAGACTGAGCTCGTCACTGGTAGAAGCTGCTCTTGTTTTACAACCCTCCGGCGACAAATATGGACCATGAATCTGAAATCATGTGTCCCCTGCCGACTCGGCCGTTGGAAAGAAAAGCATCACTGCTCAGTCCTTCAAACGAGGCCGACGATCAGCATATGGTCTCGAACAACCTACCTTTTTTCATTCATCCCTCAGATCGCATCGTCACGTGGCTCTCAGAGCTACCGACTTACGTGAATCGTACTGCAAGTCGCTCCGATAGCTTTCTGCTCTGCAAGATGTCCAAGAACCAGAACGGTTGGTTTGACAGCAACTCGAGGCATGGAAAGCCCTTCCCAGCAGCCTACAATCGTCAGTCTTATCCTCTTCCGATACCCGCATCTTCTGTACCGGTGGTACCACCGTCTACTTACACAGCGGTACCAGTATCACCACGCTCATCTGCATCGCAGTGGACACGTCCGACAGGCCCATCAGTTGAAGTCACGTCCTCAAGCGAAGCTTCTACGAAAGGGAAAAGAATACAGTCGCCGACGTATCGAAGTGAACTGTCGGCACATAGAATCTACATTGACGCCTACGGCATAAAAATGCCTGCTCTCGTTGGTTCATTTGCGCAGAACGTCATTAGGAAAAGAAGGGCCTCCCCAGGCCTCACAGATGCAAAGATAACCAATATCCAGAAGCAACTCGCTAGACTCGATAACGCCGACGAAGGAACCACCCGCATCGGCTTTGCCAACCTGTCTATTCTCCCCAAAAAGGCGGACTACGAACTCGACGACTCTGGTTGCGCTATTGAGATCGGTTCTAACCTACAATTTGATAGGACCGCTCTCCCGTATACGTCCGGCGCTAGACACCCGCCTGTTGTCACACCCACGCCTGACTCCCATTATGGGTATCCGGATGAGAGCTTCAGTGATCCCCGAGCCCGGCTACGTGATGTCATAGTACATCCGCGCATTCTACCGTACGCAAAGCCGAACACCGCCACGCATTTCCCCTTCTTTTCAATCGAGTTCAAGTCAAGATCTCGACTTGGGAGCAGATGGGTGGCGGAGAATCAAAATGCTGGGACGGGCGTTCACAGTGTCAACTCCATCACGACCCTCATGAGCTACACCAACACCACCGAGTACTGTCCGATAACTGGTTCTCTGGCCTTCTCCTGCGTCGTCGATTCCGATGATGCAGCCTTGTGGGTTCACTGGCGAGAACCTGGTGATGAAGAAGCTGGGACTGTTCCCCGTTTTGCAAGTTCAGAGATCGGATTCTATCATTTCCGTCGTCCTAGCGATATCCGTGACTTCAGAGCCAGCACTAAAAACATCATCGATTACGGACTCGGCGAGCGGCTTACTATGATCAAGAGCGCTTTGGCAGAGCTTCTGCCGCAACTTCCCCGTTGGGATGCGGAGGACAGGGCTGCAATGGTCAGGTCGTTGTCGCAGACTGATGATGTGTCCGATGGCGAGTCTCTTGATGATGTGGACGCAGACCCTAATACCCTCCCAAGGGCCAGAGTAAAGCGTCGGATGAGATACTCGACCAAGCCAGCAAAGATATTGTACGAGACAATCCACCAAGGCATGACGACCACCTTGTGATAGAAGAATGAAAACCTAACGGAACTTGAGTTGCTCTGTAGAATGCGGGTGATCTTTTCTCACCATAGTGGTTTCCTCTCTCCGACATTTAGTCCTTTTTGCATTCCATTGAATACTTCTATCATTAGACTGCCTCTGTCCTTCCTCAAGTTGAGCTCATGGCATTTGTTACGATGCGAAACTACGACGGCGCACCAACCTTTACTATCACCGCGGACAACCAGGCATTTCTTGATTCGGCCGTGCCGAAAATCATCGAAGCATTCATGGCTGCATATTACAGGGCCTGCAAGGGAGGAGCGAGGCTGTATCGGGGGGAGGGGAGAGGAAGGGTTATGAGAGTATGAGTGATGAGAGAGCGGTGAAAGAAAGGGTATTAGGGGATTTTGAGGCGGAAAGGAGAGCTCACAAAAGCCTCTGCCTCTACAAGCTAGTTGTACCCAGCGCATCTGCAAGTGTAGAGGTTGCGGTCCTTGTGCCTTGACATACACACTCAAGGCGCCGTGAGACGCACGCTGTAGTAGAACACCACTGCGCAAGGGCCGTAATACCAAAGCACTCCATCATGTTTCCTTTGCAAGCCGTTCGTACACGCGATTTTCGATGTCAATAAAGCGCTGGTTGTCACTACTAGCGGAGAGTTTTAGGACAACGTCGAGGCTGGCCACAAGGCCGATGCTGCCGCCGGATAGAACATCGCCCCAACCGACGCCGGATGGGAACCGAATGACGTTACTCATGAGATGGCTCAGTGTTGCAAGAGTGGTTACGAACGAGTCTTCCACATTGGATATGCTAGCTAGGGAGTAAACACTTGGAGAGTGAGGAGATCCAAAAGGGGTCGCGCTTGCCTTGACCGTCGAGACACTAGAGAGGATGAAGCCTAATGAGGTCTCGCTTGACGGCCACGGCACCACGAAGAGGCATCCGTGGTATCTGAGCACCTTTGGTAGCTCTTCAGTGGCGATGTGCTCGGAAGTCTGGGGCTACATGTTATCGTTGAAATTCTCCATGTCAATGCTGCTCCGCGCTTGGACGCGTCTAGAGTCTGGTCTCACATCAACTGTTGCTGGCTGGAGGCCTCCTCGGTGATGGCATTCGCCAACGTGCTGTGCTCGGACAATATCAGCGTGATGCTGGTATTTGATATGCGGCCCACATCGACAACGCTGATCAAGCTGAAGGATGCTGTTTGAACCTTGATGCCTGTTTCTGGCTTCGAGACCCGTGTCCTGGGGTTTCCAAACGGGGCGTCGCCAAGAGAAGCTTGTATCGGATCCCCCCCAACGTGGCCGTGTTACAGTTACGATGGACTCATCCAAGCCTCTTTAGTTTGAATGGACCGCAGCTAAGACGGTCTGAGATTCGCTGCCACGCACACTAAACGATCTGCACTGCTCCTCTTTTTGCTATTATGTATTACACACTTCAATAGAAGGATTTCTGGTTGAATTTGCTACGTTGTCAATCTGCAGAATGCTTAAGAGAATCTCCATTGCAATTCCACCCAAGTACCATGTGGATAGAGCCTGGGCGACAATCACTGCGTTCCGGTCAAGCACGTCCGGGCGTGCTAAGTTTATGGTCTCGATCCCTGCTTAAGATGGGGAATTCGGCCAGCCCGAGTATCTCTACCTGATCTAGAATGCTTGACCGTCCTAAATCGTACTCGGGAGCCGCACTTGTGTCAACCGATCCAGTCTAGAGGCGCCACTCTCGCCCAAATGGTAGCTGAAAGATGCTTTTCATCTCAGGCCTCGTCCGCGGCGGCGCGGAGCTCGTGAATACAAGAGCGTCCATGTCTGCTGTCGTCCTGTCTCGCTCACCAGCTTCACTCTCCTTATTCTCTTTCCTCTCAACGCCTACTTCTACACACTCAAGATGCGCTACTCCGGGGCAAGCGCTCTTCTGCTCTCTCTGTCAGTCGCCTTGCCCGTTCTGGCCTTACCCAGTCCTGAATTCTCCAAGAGAGATGACTGCCATTCAGACAACTGTCTTCGAAATCTCAGAGATTCGAGATACTCTGCCAAAGCGTCGACATTCTGCAGTACATACATCCCGGCAGCTTCAACCGTCACGGTCCAGTCCACCATAACTTCTCGCCCACCCACGGTGACAAGCACTGTTACCGGCGCTGGTCCGACGATGTGAGTTCTTTAGAGGATGTAACGGGGTCGAAAAGAAGATTTGGTTAACGCAGCAAATAGTACAGTGACAGTGCAGGTTGACAATACCGCTCTTGAAGTTCGACGAGAGGTGAACGAATTTGAAGACGAAGACCCAATCGAGGACGACCTGGAGCGGAGGGAGCTTTACTTGGATGATACGCTGGAAGAAATCGAGGATGTTGAAATCCAGGAGCGTATACTCCAACCGAATGTCACCACTCCCACGTCCACCACTACCAGAACAGCTTTTTCTTCCACTACAACTACATCCGCCACCGTCACCACCACTCCGCCTCTCACCACTTCCCCCGCCACCACCTCTGGCCTCCCCTCCTACGCCAGCGCCTGCAACGTAGGCTCCACCATCGACCCCTCCCGCGTCTCCAGCGCCTGCGCCTGCCTCATCACCTCCCGGCCCGCCACCACAACCGTCACCGCAACCGTCACCTCCGGCGCAGCAGTAAGCCCCCCACCCACCCTTCCCCCATCTATCCCTCCCCACAGCCACAGCCGCTCACCACCCCCACCCCCATCCAGCCCACCACCACCGTCACCGTCCCCGGCCCCACCACCACCGCCACCACAACCACCTACGCCTCCTGCTCCTCCCCCCACTACCACACCTTCCAACAATTCAACCTCACCGCCCCAAACAGCGTCGCCCGCAACTACTCCTTCCCGGACTCCTCCCCGCACTCCAAAGACGCCTGCTGCAACGCCTGCTACGGCACCGAGAACTGCTTCGCCTTCTTGTATCTCGCCGCCGATGCCCGCGATGACGCCAGCTGCAGGCTCTTCACCACGGATCGCACGGGGAATCCGAACGCGTCGCTCGCCGTGGGGGGGGCCATGTGTCCGGCGGGAGAGTATCGGGATCCGGGGGTCGGCTTGGCGCCGGGGGAGAGTGGGTATGAGTATGGGCCTTGTAATCGGGCGAACGACTTTGCGAGTTACTGAGGGGGGGGGGAGGGAGCGGGTGGGACTGGGGGTGGGATTGCGGGTTTGGCGCTCTCTGGTTGATGGAGAGGGGTCGGTGCTTGCTTCCGGAATGGAGTTTTTGCATCATGTTGACTAGTCTTTTGACTTTCTGCACTCGTGTTCCGGGGTCGTGGCTGATAGGCCGTTTCATGGTTATTGTGCCGTAATGTGACCGGGCTGCGGCAATCGCGATTGAACCCTGTCCACGGCCTTTGAGATCTATTCAGGCGTTGTCTTCGGTCACGGGCCTCCGTTTCTTTGAATGGAAATTCGTCAGGGGTTTATTTCAATTGTCATCATGGGAATCGTCAACCAATTGCGCTAGCCCGCTCATTCCGTCACGCTCGCATTTTCCGACACGGGTATATAGGGTCTAGTCCTCATCTCCGAAGACGCCAGCATCGGCACAGGCTCCCTTCTCCGCCCTTTCAGAAGAGTATGCCAAAGCCCCCGACACGCCGACATGGACGTGGCGATGTAGATGACCGCGTTCCAGAAACCTTGCAGGGGCAGGACTAACGCTACAATATACATGAGGGGGAAGCTGAGGTCGCCTTCGTGCACGTAGATGTAGGCGCGGTTGACGGTGGCGGGGACCTTGCCGTTGCGGTTAGAGAGGTTTGCGCACATGGGTGAAGGGTGGGGTGAAGGAGGTCTTACCCATGTGATGAGCAGAGCGGCGAAGAACAACAGAGCTACTTTCGTGTAGGCCCATGCTGCGGTGTCGGTCTTGTACCTGCTGCTCGTGGGGGATCCGCGGCTGGGTTTCGGGGATTCGATGTTGACGGTGTATTGCTCGTAATCTTGGCAACGGCGGGACGGACAGGAGAACCGCATGCTTCGGGTCTCGTCCGCGCGGTGGACGCTTTTGGGGGTCTCGGGAGCTGGTCGCGACGTTATCTGAACGTCTGTGGTTCTCGATTCTGTGACCGAGGCCTCGTCTGGTTGGATGTAGTGGAGAGATGAGAATTCGCGGAGGTTCCGGCGCTTCCGGTAGATGTCTCTCCCGGTGAGGATGTATATGAACATGGTAAGGATCAGGACCAGCCTGATGAAGTCAGATTGAGGCGCACAATGTGGTGAGGGGTTCGATGTACCAGACAGGGCCGTAAAAGGTAGCGACGCGGAGGAAGTCGTACTCGATAGACACCCAGCACCAAAGCTTGAGGAAATTGTTAACCAGTGATGTGATGTCCGGGAAATGCACGACGCTTACATTAGCTGGTCCATATATTCTCCCTCTGGCCCCGTTCCTGACAAAGAGGTATATCACCGCCGGCACAAACGGTATCCCGTAGCAAAGCGCTAGATATTTCGGCTCCAGACCACGCAGCTGACTGGTGGAGTAGTGGTGAAAGAATTTGAGATATACATTGCAAGCCATGGCCAAGGTCCAAAGGGCGTCGGCGGGCAGGAACCTCGGGGTTGATGTTAGCACTTGGTCCAAATTATGGAGTGGAGTGTGCTCACATCTGAATGAGGAAGCCCTGTGACTGGCAGAGGGCGGAGTCAGGCCCAGCTCGGATACCAGATCGCGAGACCAAGGTGGCGGCATTGGCGATCATGTTACCCCAAGACGCATAGAAGACAAGCCGATTGATCGGCTTATGGAAGTCCGGCGAGGCTAGGTAAGTGGCGATAACAAAGAGCGTACCAAGGATGGAGAAGGACGAAGCGACTCGCTCAGTGACCTCAATAGCACTGAACTGTCTCGAGGACAGAGACATGACCCTCACTGGTAATTCGATAAGAGGCAGCAATAGGAGGTATAAGAATAGGTCGCACAAAAGATCTGCATCAACAAAGGCAGGGCAAGGCAAGCTTCTTATCAAGCGCGGGCCTCGCAGCGATGCGAAAAGGGCAAAGGCCAAGTCGTCCGAAGCGGGAGGTCGCGCTCCGGCCAGCCCAAGGTAGAAGCATCTAAAACCACACCGCCACGGCGGATTAAGCATAAACAGTGTCACCAAATACGAGACATGCAGGTGTCATGAGTAAGGGGGGTGCTTTCCCAACATGGCTCCCACCGGCGAGAATGGCAGCTACCGAGCCCATCCAGACCAAAGCGAGTGCGACTGGTGCGAGGTGGGGATAGCTGCATGCCAATCGGAGAAGTCGACGTATGACGGGAACAGGCCCCTTGCTGGCCGGCGGTCATGTGGTGGGTGCGAGACCCTGATGCCGGAGCGCTGGAGCTGCAGACCAGGGTGGAGAGGTCGGAGCATCGGTCGTCGATGGTGGAGGCGAGCTTGTCAGATGGCCGGTTGTCGATAGCAGAGACGAGTCGCTGATGGTGGGATCGCTGTGGCCCATAGCCATGGGGCGTCATACTCGATATGGGAAGGTGCGACCGCTGTGGCAGCAGTCGAGGCGTATGGCGTAAGGCGGTGGCGTAGGGGAATGTGACGCACGGATGGGGTAACGTTAAAGTGTTCCGCCTTGGTGGGAACACAGGAAAGGGAAGAAGGGAAGAAGGGAAGAGGGGAAGAGGGAAAGTTGGCGACGGAGAAGCAAGCACGTTGCTAAAAGCTCCGGTTGGCTGCTCTGTCAGATCTACCCTGCCTTTCCCTGCACTCAACTCCGAACCGTCTGCTGTACCCCAGACGGCCTTATCGAGCGCGAGAACGTTGACCTAACGCAGGCACAATCAATTCCCGCCCGCCGAGAAGTTGCACTATCTGCGAGAATCACGTCGAAGAGGCCCGGCAGTCCGCATCGGCCCGTCGCGCTGTGAGACTTCGCACGTCGGTCTCGAGCAGGTAGTACCGACGACACGTCGCGAACTCGCAATCAAGTCACCAGATCCACAAGCCTCACTTAGGTCCGAGGTGGCGCCACGTAGAGTTCGCGCCGCCAAGTCAGCACGTTCGCGCAGGGATGCCATCGCCCATGTCGATGCGCGTGTGATGCGCCCGGACCACTGCCGATTCTACGACGATGCCACGACGCCACGGCGAGACCGAGGACACGGATCCCAGGCCGAAGCAACTACGAGACGCCCTCCGCAACTACGCCCACCCTCCCACAAGAGACTTGTCGTCGCCAAAACACCCCGAGCCAGCGAGGACTTATACAGGTCTGAAAGTATAAGGGATGCAGCCTACGGTATAGATTCCATCACTCGCATCATCGCATGCTCCTGAGGAGCTGATACGCGCTTCTCTCGGAACTTGGGGACTTCGTCCCATCAGTCAATATAAGCAGCAATGGATGCGTTGGGCGGATATAGTGGAGCGGTATATGATTGGACATCAGAGTATTAGCTATCCTCGTTCACCATGTGCTCATGCCATCGCCTGGCCTGGATTACTAGGCCGTGGCCCCTGCTCTCCTAAGCTGCGGGAGGGCTGTAGGGGCTCTGCACCGACGAGTATCTGCATACAGCCGTGTTAGCCATGACTGCTGCCGTAGCGACCGAAGCGGGCTCCCTTACCCTCGAGGACACAAACGTCCCAGCGGCGCACTCCCGCTCCGCATGTAACACACCTTGGCCGCCGCACACGCGGCGCTCGTACAGTTCGGCGACTGCACCGACGACTTGCCTTGGTAGGTGTTGAAGATCTCCACCAGCGTGCGGTTCTTCTCCATCGCCTCCGTCACGTTGTGCCAGAAGGTCGCGTTGAGCGGCGCCGTGCTCGGCCAGCCGGAACTAGGTCCGTAGGTATCGCGAGTCGAGTATTCGAACTGGTAGACAGGGCCGCTGTTGTTGAGCGAAGGGAAGGAGCTGACGTCCGCGTACCAGGTATATGCGTCGTAGACGTCAAAGGAGCCTGTATCAACTTCGTACATGCGGAAGCCACTGTTGAGATTCGTGAGGGGAGTGACGCTGGGGCCAATCCAACCGGGCGTGAGGGCGGACTGAGACGTCATCTTCGTCCCGTTGTTGGCGTAGAAGATCATTACTTCGTCCTCGTGCGTGTGGCCAAAAAATATATTGGCGATTACATGGGGGGAGTAGCGGTCTACGATTTGGTAGAAGAGGTCTGTCGGATTAAGCAGAGGGTTCGACCCATCCCAGCCAGTCAAAACGTGCCCTAAAATCCAGACACGCTCTTGGGCGTCTTCAGCGGCTTGCAGCTCTTGTATCAAGAACCCCAGCATGCCTGAAACATCTGGATCCGTGGTGTTGACAAAATTGAAAAAGTTGCTGCGGTACCAGAAGTCTGTGTTCAAAGTGATGATACGGAGTCCGTACTGGTTCTTCACCGAGTAGCCGGCGTAATGGAGCGCGGCTTCCTTCGCAACTGTCGAGTTGATCCATCCATTTTGCTGCCAGAGCGAAGTCACGTGATCATAATTCCAGCTGAACTGTTGACCAAGCGGTCCGGGGAGACTGTGAGGCCCATCGATGGCCTCCGGGTTCGAATCGTGGTTGCCGAGGACGGGAAACACTGGCCCAGCAATGTACTCCTTGAACATATCGTAGATGCTCAATTCCGTATACTCAACATATGCACGAGACAGCTGATTCTGCGGGTCATGGGAGACAAGATCACCAGTGTAAATGCTCCACGCAAACGAAGAGTTGCCGGTGCCTGTGCCAGTCAGTGGTCCGATCGCCTGGAGAGCACCTAGTCCAAGGTAGTAGGGCGTGTCGCACAAGTATGCTCCATAGAGGGGAGCCGGTAGAAGCACCTGATTCGACGCAGCGTTGTGCACATTGTTCCTACAGCAAAGACCCCCCGTGCAGTTTGCCTCGGACCTGGGTGCGTACCTCGGGTCGAGATGGAAATCAGATAGATGGAGGACCTTGACGCGTTTGCCGCTTGGTGGTGGTGCCTTGGCATTGGCTGGTTTCGGCTTGGGAAAAAGAGCAGACACATTGAGGTAGTTCGTGGTAGGAGCCGGGCAGAAAGTACTGCTCAAAGAGTTACAGATGTATTGCCCGTCCTGCCCACTCACGTCCGCCAAGGCCAAGATTTGCGTCCAGATTGCACCAAAACTCGTAGCCTCGTAGGTGTTCTGGCATGACGAGTTGGACGCGAACTTGGTTTGTTGGCAAACGGTGACGAGGAAGTTCGGGACACTCTGAGGCACTATCAAAGCAAGGGTCTTGGCTATGTTCAACCCAGCTAAGCATTTCGAGCAGTTGCTGGGAAGGCTGCTATCCTGAATGACGCCTAATACAGCTGTGAGTGCGGTTTGTACCAGGGCCGATGTCGCTGGTGCGGAGAGGTTCGCAACCGCTTGAGGATAGTAGACAGGGTCGGTGTCATTGGTAGGAATGGTGTTGGGGTTCGTGAGATTAAGAGGAAAGGTAATGTTGAGGACTGAGTCGTAGAGCGCCGGCTGGGGCTCTGCGGTCGAGGTTGCAGGACTGTAGTAAGAGGAGAAGGCGGAGGTGGGGAAATTTGCAGGAACTGTGTATTTCGATATGCCAATCGAGTCACTGCTTTGCGCTGCTCCCATTGTCGGGAGCCACGCCAGCGAGGCCGACAGGCCGAGTAGCAGGGCCAAGGTCGAAGAATGCTCCATCATTGCCGTGCGACGGTAAGAAGCAGATACGGCTCCAGGGGGACTTCGTGGGAGCTGCGCTCCGCGAGGGCATTATATAGTGTTCCATGGCCTGTTACTTGAGACCGTGGCCCGCTGTGTGCCTCGTCGTCCAGGGTGATGGAAGGATGCTCCAAGGCACGAGTGAGTACCTGAGGTTGTGTGACGTGGAGATGGCAGGAGAGAGGTCGGCGTAGCGAATGAGCGAGAGGCTCAACAGCACGTTGCAGCCGAAGGTGGGGGATTACTCGATGCTGAGATGCTTCAGCAGCCAATCAAAGATGCTGTTCATCCCATGAGGACTTTACCACCTTTGCTTTTCTCCGGCGTCCCTTGGGCCTTGCAAAGATTGAGAACAGGCAGAGTGTTACCACAACTGAGGGTCGCTCTTTGGTTACGGAGAGGAGACAAGTTCTCCGCGCGACTTGATGACCCAAGCCACATCGAGTTAGGTACAATGAATGCCTTTCGAGTGTGCAGAAAGTGTTACACCTCGAGGGCAGCTAGTGATACTGCAAGTCACCGTCAAGAACGCGGAGAGTTCTTCACGCTCATTGCACTCAGCGCAGCGTCTCACTCTTAGGAGCCGAACGAGGATTTTCTTTGTCGTTATAGTGGATGTAGCTGTCCTTCGAGCCTGGAAATTCTAGCTAGGCCATCTGAACCGCTTCCGTTTCAGGCCTTCTGCTCGCCCTTCACCACTGCTGTGTAGGTATCTTCTCCGACGATAGTGAGGAAGCCAGCACTAGTGGCCGGAATATATATCCACATAGGTCTTCGCTGGTCCAAGGCTTTTGCAGTCCTTCTCAGCATCAATCAGACAGGGCTCGACACTCAAATCGAGTGCTGTGCTCATGACGCTCAAGCATCCCTCCCTTCATCCCTTCTGAACTCCAACTGGATTGAAGGACATGACTAAACGTTTGGATTGGCACTACTCCATTGTCATACTAACGAACCTAGACAAACCGGCTTACGCTACTGTCGCCTGAAGGGTATTGTTTCTGACACCGTAGCCTGGAATAATCATGTACCCTACTAGTGCACATGCTTGGCTGGGCCCATGAGGAATTGCAGTAGCCCTTTGGTCGTAGCTACTGTCGTGAATTAATATTATCTTACCGTCACAACCAGTTGGCTGATTCGAGCCAAGAGGCTCTACAGAACAATCAAGCGGGGTCTTCATCTGATCTGTCCAAGTGGCTCAACTCAGCCTCGGCTCACACGTATCCCTGAAGTCTGGGACCGGAACTCTTGGTCCTTCAGGACCTCTTGAAGTCTTGGTACATCTGTCCTCACGGAAAAAAGAGGAAACCAGTGTGATGATTCTTATTGAGCCAAGGTGCTGGGCGTCCACGTTGGGATCGCCAACCGCCAAGGCCAGTCTTTAAGCTTAAAGTAATTTGCCGTCGAGGGCGCTCCTACTTCTCGACCCGCGACGTCCAACCCATCCACCAGCATCAGGGACGCTGATATCAATTCACCAAGTAGCTTAGCCACCCGCAAGTGTCGCGTAACAGGGTAGCGACCAGGACTGGACAATACCAAGGATGGCACTATACCTTTGCTTCGATTTCCTCATCTGCTTGCCAATGAGACACTCAGATTCGATGTCTTGGCTTCGAAAGAGCCAGGAAATGTGTGCTCCTAAGCCTTGCTAATCCCAATTCCAGCTGCTCGATCCATGCAATGGCGTGGTCTAGGTCTCTTTATTCGTCGAAAGCAGAAGTGGGAGGCCAGGATATCCCTAATCCCATAGCCTTTTGCCCCTGGCTGTGCCATCAACGGGTGTGTATATTCATGGCCTACATTCCCTATATGGTTCTTGCAGTCTCTGCCATCCTACACGTTGCAGCATTTGTTTTCCCTGAGTCTCCTTTGTCTTAGTCGCTCTACCGTTGAAATTCGACATGATGTTATTTTCATATGCCTGGCTTCTTGTGAGCTGCTGCTCTCTTACTGAAGCGCTTGTCCCGCGTGCAGCGGCCCCGGTGTGCAACCAAGATAATGTACTACGAGCAATCATGGCTACTCAAAACTCTGCCTATCCGTTCTGCACAAGCTATCTTGCCACTCCCAGCCTTCCACTACCTCCTTACCTCAAGGGGTACTCAACGACCACAGCGAGGGTCAGCAGCGGATGTAGCTGCTTTGTAGCAACCGCTAGCAGTGCAACCCCTGTTGTACCGCCGTCATCGACCTCTACCTCGTCTACCACTTCTCCATCCACATCGGACACTTCTTCATCCACGTCAGACGCTTCCTCATCCCCATCGAGTACTTCTACATCCACATCAAGCACCTCTTCGTCCACATCGAGCACTGCCTCCTCTACGCCGAGCCAGCCAACCTGTCCTGCATCATGCTCCGCTACAACGACAAGTGTTACGACAAGTACGATTACAGATACAGATGTTGTGACTGCAACTATGGTAAGCTGTAGCCACTCTAGCCCTAGTTTAGTCATTACCGAAACCGTTGCTTATCACTTTTGTGGACGGTCCCTGCGGAGCCATCTACAGTGACAGTCCCTACGACCATAACGTTGGAGGCACCCGGCGCACAGACCACGGTGACAATCCCCGGAGCTGGCGAAGTGACTACGGTCACAGTTCCAACCGCGGTGGAGTTGCCTGGACAGGAGACTACGATAACTATTCCGGAGCGGGTGAAGTGACCACAGTGACAGTGCCTACTACTGTGGACTCTTCTACAGTGACAGTTTCTACCACTGTGCAGTTACCAGCTGAGACTGTTGTAAGTCATCCTTAAGGAGGCAAGTCTCCCTGTTCGAAAGCTTACTAGAAAACGGACTGTAAACGTCTTTGTAACAGAGACAGATGTAGTGGTTGGTCTCTTGCACGGGTGCCTTTGTCTTATCTTAAAGCTTACAGGTGCAACAGACGATGAACGTAACTATGACACAGACGCTTCCTGTGACCACTGACCAGTGTAGTTACGGAGACCGCCTCAGCCGCAGTTGTTGTAGGTTCCAACTGCTCCCTACCGGGAATTCCCACAAGCTCACTTCATTACAGACCGTCCCAGGCATGAACTTCACCACGACTGAAACAGACACTGTGGTTAGTCTACCGTCTACGTCAGCGACCGTGTTCATTCTTTGACTTACCATACTCGCAGATTATGAACGTCGCCATTACAGAGACAGACTCTGTGACCACTACCGCAACAGAGACTCTATTAGCGCAAACAGTTGTATGCTGCCATCGCTTTTTCCAATGCATGATCTCAGGCTGACCCAAATGAAGACCGAGCCAGGGATGAATGTCACCGTTACCGAGACGGTTCAAAGCTACAATTATGTGACCGCTACAGCCACAGCGACCCTTCCTGTCCAAACAGTGGTATGTAATCAATGGATCTCCTCTCGACTCTCTCGAAGCTGACGGTTTTGAAGACTGCACCAGGTATGAACGTAACAGTCACAGCTACCACCACATCCACCTCCGTCTCCACAACTGTCAGCGTCAGCGTCAGCACCACCACCCAGTCCTGTGTCCAAAACTACGGCTTCAGCGAAAACTTCGGCTATGACCCCTTTGTTGTAGATGCGGCAATCAACGTGAGCTACGGCGTCGGCACCAACAGCGCTGTCGCTGCCTCTGGTTCTGCCTACTTCTTCGCGTCGTTCTCAGCGGCGAACGGCAACATTCAATTGAGATATCCTACTGCTATGCTCCAGCCGAACGCCCTCTACTCCGTCTCGATTCTGCATAAGAAACAAGCCGACGCGCACTCATGTTCAGTGCGGCTTCTCGTACTGAACTACTTCGATAGCAATGTTTTGGCTTCTGCCACTTACTACTCGTCAACGTCCTACAGCCCGCCGATGGCCCAATTCAACTCTACCATCAATACCCAGGTGTATGTCAGGTATATCGTCGACTGTAATGGGCCAAATTCGCAGCCGTATACTGTGGTTTTCCTTGACAATGCGGCCTTGTCGAGGGTTGGATAGGTGTATTCGTACATGTATTTCAGGTTGTTGCCGCCAAATGCGCTCTTGGCGAGAGTTGGATAGGTGTGTTTGTACATGTATTTACTTCATATGATTTCCTTCAAAGGCAGAAGCAGCAACAGGATTAGTCTCACAAGTCAAGATGAACGTCTCGAGTCTTGCGTCAATATGATGAAAAGGGTTGATACTGCTCTGCTCCATTTGTCAATATCCTTGGAGTTCGATTCACGATTTATTGTGAAACAGGGGCGGGCCAAGCTACGCCCGATTTGTAGCTTCTTAGCACTCGTTTTGGGCGATTGTTTCGAATCGTTGAGTTTCGCTTTGCCGCGGAATAGCGATCACTCTTCCGATCTTTCGTTTCGGATCCCATCCTGAAGTTTGCTGCCACGTTTCGTGACTATTTCCGACACAACTCTGAAGGCACAGTACCACCAACATCTGTATTCTCAGTTGAGTGGATTGACGTCAATTGATCTGGCTCATTGCTGTCACATCTTTCATGCATGGCGTCGCTCCAACTATGCATCATTTTACACTGACATTCTATGTCATTGTTGTTGCAGCCGTATCAGCTTCGATCGCCGTGCCCTTGACGCCTCGAAGTCAATTTTGCTCAAACGCACCCACTACACTTGCCGGAAGTGTTGTTGCAGCGTAGGTCTCTATTGTTCAGATTGGAGGTAGAAACTGGCGTGACCCACAACCCTTAGCATCCCGAACCGCCGCAGCTTCCCAGTGAGTTCAGTCCCCCGTTCGAGCATCAACAACGTCATATGGTGCGTTCCCAACACTCAAACATACATCACGCTTCGCCTGACCGCCACTCTTTCCTCCGCTGCGCTGAAGCCTCTGCTATCCACCGTCGGCGATTCCATATACAGACATTATCAAGACAGTGGCGACGGACTGCTCCCCGATGGCGGATATGCGGTGCAAAGGAATAACCTAGTCTTCGAGTTGACCAACGCCAATAACCATCAGTGCACTTGGGGGGTTTTGATGGCTGCAGTTTGGGCTATTACCAATTTCATGCAAGTGCAGAATATGTGGGGACTGGTGGAATTTAGTGTTTTTGATGGAGGCAACCAGGTTGCTCAGGGGACGATTGCTATGTAGGAAATTTTATTGGGACGGCGAGCGGCGCAGAGAATGATTGGGATACTGTGGGCTATCCTGAAGCTCCTTCTTTCTTGAGTCACTTCCCGGCACATTGTCAATTTCAAAGATTCTCTCCATGCTTTTACAGTCTCTAGCACGAGGTATCCACTTGGACCCATGTTGTTTTCTCCGAGCCGGGTGCACTTAGTCTTGAGTACCCGGGTGGAATGGTAGCAAACAAGTTATCAGTAGACGATTTATACGGGCAGCAGGTCCTGTGGAATGTCAAGAAGGCTCACGTTGCTGTAGCATCCTTTGGCGGTCCCAGGCGAGGGTATACGATCTCTCGAGATTTTGAATGAGGGCTTGTACTTGGGCCCATACCTTTTCTTGTTCTACCTATCACCGTAGCCCCCAGCTCGAAAGCCTGCTCGCTATCACCGCTATAGACTTACCTCCTCTATTGGAAGGAGCTGGCGGATGTATATGGATCCAATTGATGGCTAGATTTCGTTACTAGATTTCTAGACCTTTTGAGCGTACCGGCGATGCCAAGGGCCAAGACTCTAAATGCGCTATATTTTCAATGGCAAGAATGGTGCAAAGAGATTTATCCAAGGAGACCGTTAGCGATGTTATTCGCGGTAGAACGGACAAGGAAAACTAGCAAGTAGATATTGTATGAATTCTGGCACCATGAGCATCAGTTTCGGTGGAGTCAACTGCAACAGTCGTTCAAGACTCAGGGAGCGGTCTAGAGTGAATAATACGCTCCTATAGTCTTGGAACAATGATGCCTCTACGTCAGGATTCAAATACAACGACGCAGATACAGCGCGATTATTCCTCTTGTTCGCCTGAAGCATACTGCAACTTGTTCTCACTCTCCAATACACAATCAGTTAGCACGGTATCTAAAGCTAATTCAATCAGAAGTTCAGCTGCATGGTATCAGTTCTTCTGACGTGCTAGATGGAATTCGTGGCTGCTTTTGATATGAAGAATACGATCGCCTAACTTCTATACCCAAATTTCCAAGTCTAAGTCCTATCTCATAATAATCGATCCATAATACTCCAGAGACAGCAAGGTATAAAGGTGCTCCCAAAAGTGCGGTCTAAACAAAGGAAAATGCAGAGGAGATTACTAATTAATCCACTGTCTGGTGCTGTCGCACTCCCCTAGCCTTCCACCTCGCGACTACCGTACAAGCCGCGGCCAACCCCAAACATGTTCCACACCAAATCATAACAGCCAAATAACTAAAGGTCCTCACCAGCTGTCCCACTATCACAGGACCGATCAAAGAAAAGACGGCAGTCAGCGAGTACATCATGCCTGTCCACTGGCCCAGGCGCTGCTGTTCTGACTCGGCAAGAAGGGAGGCGACGCAGGCTGGGGGCAGACCGATCACGGTGCCGGAGACGATGCCAAAGAGCACGACGAAGGCGATTGCGTGGGACAGGAGCGTGGCGAGGGGCCAGAAGGTGAATAACAATATGCAAGCGAGGGAAGTGGCGGCGAGATGGATGTTAAGGGCGCCGTAGCTGTTGCGAACAAGAGCCCGACGTTAGCTGGCCCTTCTTGTTTGATAGGGCCGGAGGAGGAAGCAAGGGGAAGGAGGGAAGATGCAGTGGGACGTACTGGTCAGATAGATAGGCCCCGAGGACTCTCCCAAGAGTACTGCATGCATTCATGATACTCAGGAAGTAGAACGTGCGAAACCCGTTCTCGCCGTGCAGGCCTCCCGTGCCGTTGGCAATGTCCTCTTTGATTCCGATGCCCTTCCACTGCGCCCAGTCTTCGAGGTTGAAGAAGATCGGGTAGAACCCGAGGAATACCCAGCACATGGTGGCGATGAACCACGGGTATGGGCGGTGGCGGAAGGCTGCCTTGTCGACCCAAACGTCGTACTCAAGCCAGTTTTTCGGGATGCGAAGGGCCAAAGCGGGATTCGGTATCGCACAGAGGAAGGCTATGAAGGAGGTAACGCCAACTAAGATTGCCAGGTAGCGGACCGCAGGCGGGAATCCATTCCTTGCAACAAGGAATTTGAACATGATGGGATAGATCAAGCCGGCTGGGGTGTTTCTTAGCTTTGAAACCTTTACCCTGCGCATAGAGAACGCATCACAACATACCAATGCTCGCCCCAGACGCTGTGATGCCTATAGCCAGACCTCTTCTCCGAATGAACCAGCTCGAAACCACTTGGCTGCTATAGACGAACATGCAACTCATGCCCAGGCCGACAGTGAGGCCCTGGGTAAGCCATATCGCCCAGACCCTGCCATCGCCTTTGCCTCCTCGGCCACTGGTGATGCTGAGCATGAACATGCCTAGCGTTGTGAGAATACCACCGGTGGCGCCAAGGTGACGGAAATGACCTGAGTCGAGGAGCCGTCCGGTGACAAAGGAAGCGAAGAGGATGAAGAACGACTGCGTTCCTCCGATGAGCGAAATAAGAGCCGGGTCGGTAGTCGGCATGAGATGGCTCAGGTAGTATGATTGAAAGGTGCCGTAGGTATTGACCAGCCCCCTATCGCCTGCTTGTTAGCAATCGAGACGGGGCCATTGTATGCTCAAAGTACGGTACCAGCTGTTGAACATCAAGAGAAAACCCCCCATCAGCGCACGATATGCCCTCCAGTCTCTCGGCCATGTCTCCAGCTTGCTGATATCGGGACCTTCATTGCAGATGGAGTCTGCAAGAGGGGGGCTCTCACACTCCTTGGTCGGATCCATTCTAAACGAAATTCCCACTAGGACTTGAAACGCTGGGGGGAAAGCGAGTGTGGCAACTGTCTTGACAGGCGTGCAACGAGAGAATGAACTTGGACCGCTCGCTATGTGACGATTGCAAGAAAACGAAGACGAACAGCATCAAGAGGCAAGGAAAGGTTCTTATCCTTAACAAGAGGCGTTCGTCATGACTGGATGTTACACAGCAGCATTGGCAGGCCCACTCATTCTACATTCATCGACACGAACAAAGCAGGTGTACAGCAAAGCAGTGCCCAACGTGGCCCCTGTACTCATCATGCCCGTTCCCAGTCCCCTACCTCCTCGAGCCGTCGGGCTATTCTGCCAGATCTTGGCATCTCGCATGCGGTCCGGAGTACGTGATGCTGTTAACCCCTCGGTCATCACGCAGGATGTCGTCCATTGAGTAGACGGCGCTTATCAACATACATGAGGAGCGCAGAGGGAGGAACATGTTCGATGTACAGCGAACGCAAATGTGACCTTGGCATCCCGGAGAGCCCAGACCTCCAAGGACTCCAAGACTCCCGGAACGTTGGGAACGTGCTACACGGGCAGGCCTCTTTTATGTATCATAGGCGGATGATTGGAATCAAGTGGCTGCGGGCCGCAGCCGAGGAACTTGGCGCAGCGAGGATCCGCTGCTGCGCCTCGCATCATCAGGCAGGTTACGTCTTTCTTCCGGGCGGAAGCGGAGAATGCTGAGCGCCTCTCCGACGCTCAGGCCGCACATACGGAAGCTGTTGGGCTTTGGTACCTCGACGATGTTGGTACAAGTTACACGCCTACAGAGGAACGGTTAGTTCCGCGGTCCTCACTCTGCTTCTTCACAGGTAACACTTATAAAGCAGCCACTTCACTTGTTTCTGATTCTGTTGGAGTGCGACTACACTAGTGCAGCGATAATGATGGTTTGTTCTCTCACCGCTTTTCTTGTGGAGTGGTTCGGACGCCGACTGAACTGGGGATTGTCTGACATTGAAGGGAGCGAGGTGTTGGAATTATCCCAGCCTAGCTTGGCTTGGGGGTCCAGGTGTGTCTGTGAGCGACCGACCTAATTGGCCGGCGCTCGATGGCGTGCTGCGACAAAGGCAAGAGGGTGTTGAGCAACTATCTGCTGAACTGGTTGAAGTTCGATTGCAAGACCATCAGATATTAATTGCTACGTAGAGAGGACTGCTATATGTGTTCAACATCACTGATGAATAATTGGAATATGCCCTCCGTCACCCGCCCTCCATAATCGCCTGCCAAGCAGTTAGGGGCGCACAGCGAGAGCAACATCCTCCCTCACTGAACTGTTTGATGCTTCTTCAGGCTTAACCCTTATCAGCTCAGTCTTGCAGATCTTTCAATAAATAGGTCATTGTTTAGTGATATACTGTAAAAATGTATAGAATTAGGATAAATGCCTGAAATGACCCCTCTGAACTTCTAAATTCTCAAAATATGTGAGCGGCTGGTCAAAAGAAAGCCTGCTCTCTAGATGCTGCGACAGGACTATGAGGGCAGAGGGCAGTCACAAAGACTTAACAGCCCTATGACTGCCACATGGAGATTGACTGCTGAGGAAAGAAGAATTGTACGGGCGGGAAAGCCAGCTATATGCCCCTTCACTAGTGCTATTCGCCTAATAGTGGCTGCTCGGCTATGGCTGCTGGCGGGCGCTTGACAATTGCCCTCCTTTTTACCATGACGGCGGCCTCGCCGTCTATGGCTTCTATGCTTGACGTTTCATCAAAATTCGGCCGCTCCAATCAACGTTTCGTTGAATTTTTCAGCTCAATTGGACTGTTTTTCAGCCTCAATTCTTCGCATCTCTATGATCGACATTTCATGAACAATTAAACTGCGGTAAATGCCTAAAATGACCCCCCCCAGCTTGTAAATTCCCGGAATAATCCCCAAAACTTCATAATTCCTCGTTTGACCCCCCACCTCGGAGGTGCTTTCAGGCTGTCTTTCATGCATTTATTTGTATGACTCAGGTTGTTTGAAAAGAGTAGGGACTGGCTCTGATCTACAGTTTACTCATCATATTAACTCACTTACCTCTTCTCCTTGTGAAGTCCTTAATAGGTTCATGTAGTCATGCGTCGTGAACTAGAATTTAGCACTCTCGGTTGAGTTTTTAACTATAATCTTAACTAAACAATTGCATGCCTATGTGTGCTTTAGTGTGGTGGGGCGCGCCAATCAAATTTGGTAATCAGGGGAGCTACCACCCACTACGACAAACATGAGGCAGTGCAGCGAATATCCAGCTTCCATTGGTTTACCATTTTTGGGCGAAAAGGTTATGAGGACTCCTCTTCAGACTAGCACAAATCAGAACTCTGCAATCTAAATCTGGAACTTATGTAATGCGAAGCAGTGACTAGATACAGTCTTTCCCTGAAAGTAAAGGGCGCTCTTTTAGCGCGCGCATAAGTCCTTTCCTAGGGTTCTGAAAGGCTATTCGGTCACTTTTCATGCGACAAGAATCCTTAGCGTTGATTAGATGGATATTTGCGGTGGGTGTCACTGCCTTGAAAATTCAGCCATCAAGCCCAACCTCAGCATGTTACAAGCAACTTGGGGGCCAAAGCATCTAGCGAGTGCTAATAAGTACTGTGCTTACTGCCCACACCTTCCTATGTGTCCTTTCGTTGGCTCGTGAATAGTTTCGCTTGGAAACATATTTAATGTGTTGATTGTCATTTGCTTCGTCGTGATCCGCGGCATTCACCAGCACCAAGTATGTCGTCAGATCATGAAGACGTTCAGTATTCCAAGCTTGACGTCCCATCAGCCCACAATGACATCACAGAGCCGGAAGCAAGTGCGAGCTCAGATGATGAAAATATTCAACATTCAAAGTCGGATGCCGTTCAGGCCAACAATGACCCAGAGAAGCACCCACAGACAACACGGACCAAGACGAGCTCGTTCAGTGGCATACATTGGAAAGCTCCGGCACTCATTGTTCTGGGCTTGATACTTGGGACAGCTTTCGCAGTTGGGCATCATTGCTACTACCGACATTTCAATGGGCAAATCGTCGGCAAGAAATGGCAACAACAGTGGATTCTACGAGGGGGAAGTGCCTTTGGCTTTGCTGTCAAGACCTCCTTGGCTGTGGCCGCAGGAACCGCATATACGCAACAGTTCTGGCTCTCAATGCAGGAAAGAGCAGCCCCGATCGAAAAGGTCGATTCCATGTTTACGGTTCTAAGCAGCGCAACCCAGTTCCTGGATATTAAGCTCTGGCTAGGCAGGCCAGTGCTGGCCATACCAGCCATCATTACATGGTTAGTACCTTCCGGGCAGCATTGGGCAACAAAATCTGACGTCTACTTTCCCAGGCTGGTTCCCTTGGTAGCCATCATCACTCCAGGGACCCTCACAGTTGAACCAACTCTCCAGAACAAGACGTTCTCGATGTCCGTCCCGCAAATTGACTTCAACAACGGCTCAAATTACGTAACAACTGGCTTTGCCGATTCCTACAACTCGGCCTCCGATGGAGTCGCGCAAATCGTCGATGCCACCGCCGCACAAGGCTCGATCTTACCCATAAGTCCGCCCATAGCGAATTCATCCTACACGACCACCTTCTCCGGCCCTGCTCTCGACTGTGTGCAAGCTAGCGGGACAGATAGCGCAAAACTGTCCCAAGCCTCCGGGATGAACGATCCCGGAATACAGCAAGTGGTCTACGCATCGTGGGTCCCAACTTCTACTAGCAACTTGACCTCCCCGAACTTGAATCCCTCATCTCCCAGCGGGTGGGAGTTGGACTACACGCTCGACACCCACTCGAGCGATTACGCCCGCCTGTTCGTCTATAGCTATTACTCCAAAGCCACATTCACCTGCGGTCTCAGGAATAAGACATACACGGTCTCCTTCAATTTCCAAAACAATACGCAGCGTATCTCAGTACAGACAGGCAAAGACATGAACGGCGTCTCCTCCACCTCCCTCCCCGGTATATCATCCGACGAAGGCGGGACATACGATAATAACCCAATCGCTTCATATGTCGCATTGATGGAATCTCTGGGCCGTATCATGATCGGCAGTATCCAGGACGATGGCCGCGGTGACAACGAGCTGGCTCCAGACTTCACTTCTATCAAGGACACAAGTCTGAACGACGTCCGTAAGGGCAACAACGCGAAGGCTTTAGGTACGGCTATTGAGCAATTGTTCCAGAACATGACCATTAGTCTACTGTCAGTTTCAACGTATCAACAATCCATAGCCGTCTCTACCCCCGTCAACGTGACAGCGGTACTCACGAAAAACGCATACGTCTATCACCCCTACGACCTCTACCTCGCATACGGCCTCAGCATCTTCTTCACGTCAATCTGTCTCGGAATCGGTATGGCAGCGCTCTTTCGCAATGGTCAATCACATAGCAATAATTTCTCCACGGTCTTAAGAGCGACGCGGACTCCAGATCTAGATCGCTTCTTGCCTGAGACGGAGATGAGTGGGGCGGATCCACTGCCAGAAGAGTTAGGAAGGGCGGTTCTGAGCTTACCGCGGAGAAGTGAGGTGGGTGGTGTTGGAAATGGGGGGTTTGAGGTTGTGAGTGATGGAGACTTGAAATGAGATAGCCGTTCCACTATTGTAGGTCCCAATTGGCCTTGCTAACCCTCTATAAATGATGCGACAGTGACAATGAGGAAGGGAAATTATGGCGGTTTTCCTCTTATGAGCCTTAACGCCTAACGTCTTACGCTCTACATGGGATAGTACAACACTCAGTGCAGTCAAGCAAATACAGTCTTAAAGCAAAGTTACAAATAAGCTGCCAGGTGCCTTCACTCCTGTTTCTTTATTGCTGTAAACAACTAACCTTAATTCTCGCCCGGTACCCAGCTGGGTACCATAAGGCTGACAGAGTACATTATATCACAGTCTCAGTACTTCTCAGTCATTTCAGCCTTATGGTACCCAACCCCCGGTAAATATTGGTACCCAACCTTAACTTTTGACAGAGAGGTTGAATAAAGAAGCTTGAAAGAAGAAAGTTATAAAGCAGTCTGAGTTCTTAAATATGCAGTTCTGCCTGTCTTTTTATCTTAAGAACTCAGAAAGTTATTAATTATGTAAATAAGTCTCAAGTTTTGATGTTCTGTCTTGATTTTCAGGGTCTTCTCACTATTCAGAGTCAGAACTTCGCACTTAAAGTCTTACAACACATAGAACTTTAACACCTCAGCAGTTATGACAAAATGTTATATGAGAGAATTATAGAGGTCAATAAACTGAGGAGTTCTTACACTGAAAGTATTATCATATCTGAAGAACTCACTGCTGTACAAAAAAGACAAGTTTATGCTCTGAAAATATTGATGTTCTTCCCTTTATACAGTACAGCGGTCGCAAAAAAGTTGAGTATATACACACTTACAACACACATAAGCTTAACACGTCAGCAGTTATGACAAAATGTTATATGAGAGAATTATAGAGGTCAATAAACTGAGGAGTTCTTACACTGAAAGTATTATCATATCTGAAGAACTCACTGCTGTACAAAAAAGACAAGTTTGTGCTTTGAAAATGTTGATGCTCTTCCCTTTATACAGCACAGCGGTCGCAAAAAAGTTCAGTATATACACACTTACAACACGCATAACTTTGACACCTCATCAGTTATAATAAAACTTTATATGACAGACTTATAAAGCTCATTAAGCTGCATAATTCATACACTGAAACTATTGTTATAACTGTAGAACTCATTGCTGTACAAAAAAGACAAGTTTATGCTCTGAAAATATTGATGTTCTTCCCTTTATACAGTACAGCGGTCGCAAAAAAGTTGAGTATATACACACTTACAACACACATAAGCTTAACACGTCAGCAGTTATGACAAAATGTTATATGAGAGAATTGTAGAGGTCAATAAACTGAGGAGTTCTTACACTGAAAGTATTGTCATATCTGAAGAACTCACTGCTGTACAAAAAAGACAAGTTTGTGCTTTGAAAATGTTGATGTTCCTCCCTTTATACAGCACAGCGGTCGCAAAAAAGTTGAGTATATACACACTTACAACACACATAAGCTTAACACGTCAGCAGTTATGACAAAATGTTATATGAGAGAATTGTAGAGGTCAATAAACTGAGGAGTTCTTACACTGAAAGTATTGTCATATCTGAAGAACTCACTGCTGTACAAAAAAGACAAGTTTGTGCTTTGAAAATGTTGATGTTCCTCCCTTTATACAGCACAGCGGTCGCAAAAAAGTTGAGTATATACACACTTACAACACACATAAGCTTAACACGTCAGCAGTTATGACAAAATGTTATATGAGAGAATTGTAGAGGTCAATAAACTGAGGAGTTCTTACACTGAAAGTATTGTCATATCTGAAGAACTCACTGCTGTACAAAAAAGACAAGTTTGTGCTTTGAAAATGTTGATGTTCCTCCCTTTATACAGCACAGCGGTCGCAAAAAAGTTGAGTATATACACACTTACAACACACATAAGCTTAACACGTCAGCAGTTATGACAAAATGTTATATGAGAGAATTGTAGAGGTCAATAAACTGAGGAGTTCTTACACTGAAAGTATTGTCATATCTGAAGAACTCACTGCTGTACAAAAAAGACAAGTTTGTGCTTTGAAAATGTTGATGTTCCTCCCTTTATACAGCACAGCGGTCGCAAAAAAGTTGAGTATATACACACTTACAACACACATAAGCTTAACACGTCAGCAGTTATGACAAAATGTTATATGAGAGAATTGTAGAGGTCAATAAACTGAGGAGTTCTTACACTGAAAGTATTGTCATATCTGAAGAACTCACTGCTGTACAAAAAAGACAAGTTTGTGCTTTGAAAATGTTGATGTTCCTCCCTTTATACAGCACAGCGGTCGCAAAAAAGTTGAGTATATACACACTTACAACACACATAAGCTTAACACGTCAGCAGTTATGACAAAATGTTATATGAGAGAATTGTAGAGGTCAATAAACTGAGGAGTTCTTACACTGAAAGTATTGTCATATCTGAAGAACTCACTGTTTTATTACATGCTTCAGTGAGAGTACAGACACTGCAAAGACAGCACTTAAATGTGTTAAACTGTTTTGAACTCAACAGAACTACTCTGAAGAGATTTAAAACAATGAAAAAGCAGACTTCTTTTAAGAAGTATATAAATATTATGTCTCAGTTCTTGTGTTTTATTATAAGAACTGCAGACTCTATTGAGAATTATATAATTTATCAGACTGATTCTGAGATTGCTTCTTGTTTAGAAAGAGTGCAAACTCTTTTCTTTAACAATGAAGTCAATTCAAAAGATGATGAGTTTATAAAGAATAAAGACAAGTCTGTTTTTAAACAAAGCAGAAAAGAGAGACAATCTTATAATAATCTTTATGAGTATGACTCTGATGTTTCTATATCTAACTCTGACAGCTCTGATTTATCAGAGTTAAATGATGAGACTTCTTCTGAAGAAGAAACTGATGATGACTCAGAGATTAATTCTCTTTCTGATAATAATACTACAGTGCAAAAGTCTGTTGTCAGTCAGTTAAATTAAAAACAAGTTACTGTTCTTAATCTGCTGACTGCTTTTCTTAAGCAGTCAGTTTTACTGAATAACTTTGACAGTGCTATCAATGTTTTCTTTGCTTGCAAAAGCATAAACATTGACAGCAAGTCACTGAAAGACAGTAAACAGATGTCACAGCTTTATTCTGCATTTATATATTATTCTCAGCTTCTCACTGTCTCTTATTCTTATCAGCTGTTTTTACAACAGTCTGATAATAATGAGAAGCAGACATATTTATCTCTTCTTTCAAGCTTTATGCAGCAGTATTTTCACAATAATGCTAGCACTGCTTTAGCTGAAGTTTTAACTTTAAGAGCTTATGCTTTTAAAGTTAATAAAGAGATGTCTGCATCTACTTATAGTATTATTAAGCATCACAATAACAGTCTTAGCTGCAGAGATATTACTGTGTCTGTTGATGATATGCAGTTGCTTTTTAAGACACTGCTTATTGATGCACACAGTACTTTGTTTAATGATTTGCTGTTTAAGAGAATTACATCTCAGTTTACTCTGTTAAATCTTTCTGAAGCTGCAAGTACAGAGAATCTCAATGATAATACTGCTTATTCTTATTATATTTCTTACAATCAGAAGTTGAGTCACTTCACTTCTTTTACACAGAAGTTAATAATGATTGATGCTGAATTAAGAGATTCTTTCTTCTTTCTTAACAGTAACTCTCAGTTACAGTTTAAGAAAAAAACTGTTAAGCAGTATTATCAGAAGACTTATTCATTCTTGAAGATTCTTATGCTGTTATATCATATGACAGCAGGTTTACCTTCAACAGTAACAGAGTTAAGTACTCTGAAATATTGTAATTCTCTGACAGCAAATCAGAGAAATTTACTACTTGATAGTACAATTAATCTCTTTATGATTAAACTGAAATATTCTAAGCAGCTGCATATTACTGTTAAAGAAAGATCTGCTGTTAAGTATCTTTCTCAATCTGTTTCTTATTTGTCTTTATATTATACTGCATTAGTTCTACCTTTTATGCACTTTTTAGAGATTAATTATGATCTGAGAACTCAGCAGCCTTCTACTTTACTCTTCTCTTTTCAGAGAAAGACATTAAGTACAGATGCTCTGTCTTCTGTGATGAGACATTATTCTCAAAGAGTGTTAGATCAGAAGTTTTCAGTTGCTTTATACAGACACTTAAGTCTCAGTTTTGTCAGATACTTTATGTTTGAAGATCTTTCTGACTCTACACATGAAGACAATAATAATGTTAATGAGATCATTGCTGCTCAAATGCATCATTCTGTTCAGACTGATCAATTACATTATGCTAAACTGTCTAACAGTTTAGCTAATGTCAGAGTAGATAAGCAGCAGCAATATTTGCAGTCTAGCTTAAAATATCATCAATTTTTTAAGCTTCATACAATAGTGCTTTCTTATCCTTTTTTTACTTCAACTTCTGATAATGTTTCTGTGAGTCAGAGAGCACTGCAGTCTTCTTTAAATGCAGACACTACTCAAGCTCTAAAGTACTTTAATAAGAAGCATCAAAGAGCAATTTCTGATGTTTCTTTTATTGATACTCATGATGAGAAGAGAGTTAAGCTTTCTGACTTACAGAGACAGTTATTCAGTGACATGCAGAGTATTGAACACTCTCAGTCTCAGTTTACTGTTTCTGACTGTGATTCTTTACATGCAGTTGATGTTAGAAGAAGAATTGAGACTGAAGATGTTTCAGACACTTTACTGATATGTTTAAGACAATTTCTTAACATAAATGATGCTCAATTCACATGTACTGAACAGAGAAGAGCAGTTGAGTTAATATTAAAAAAAGTTAATTGTCTCACTGTGATTTTAGGCACAGGTCAAGGCAAATCTCTTTTATATTTATTCACTGCTTCTTTTTCTAATTCTGAATGCACTGTTGTTATTGTGCCTTTGACAGCACTGAAGCTTGATTTATTAAAGAGATGTCAGCAGTTTTCTGTTTCTGCTTCTATATATGAAGACAGTAAGAAGGCAGACTCATTAATTTTTGTTTCTGTTGAAACTGCTGTGACTGCAAACTTTCAGTTCTTTCTGAAAGATCTGCAGTCACAGCATAAACTTGACAGAATAATCTTTGATGAGTGTCATCTTATTATTACTGCTGCTTCTTATAGATATCATATGCATTTATTAAAGCAATTGAGATTGATTAATACTCAGTTTATCTTTCTCTCTGCTACTTTATCTGCTAAATTACAGAAGAACCTTGAAGAGCATATGATGATTCAACAGAATACTGTTATCAGAGCTCAGACAGTCAGACATAATATTTCTTACAGAGTTTCTTACTTTGAATCTTTAGAAGAAGCATCTCAATTCTCTGAACTGCAAAGTATTTTGATATCTTTTATAAAGACTTTTTCTTCACAAGACAGAGTTTTAATATATATGATGTCTAAAGCTTCTGCTGAGAGATTAAGAACTTTTCTTAACTGTGCTGTTTATCACAGTGATTCTACCTATAAGTCTGAGACTCTGTCAGATTTTATTGCAGGTAAAGAAACTATCTTAGTGACAACTTCTGCATTAAGTGTAGGTTTTGATTATTCTTCTGTCAGACTTGTTATTCATTTTCTCAGTTCTTTTTCTTTAATTGACTTTGTTCAAGAGTCAGGCAGAGCAGGCAGAGATTCATCACATGCAGTTTCTTTAACTCTTACTACTTTATCTCAATCTAAAGTTTGGCAGTCTGATAATGAAGAGAGAAGATACTTTAAAGAGTATTTATCTGAATCAGTCTGCAGAAGAAGAGTAATAAACAGAGTCTTTGATAATATTATCACTGATGAATGTTTAACTTCTCAAGCTTTATGTGATCTTTGTTCTGCTAGACAGATACAAAGAGAGCATGAGATTACACAGTATAAGGTTTTTGTTCAGAATAATGAACAGCAGAAGCAGCAGTTACTTGAGTTTCTTAATGAAGTTCAATGTGTTTGCACTTTCTGTTATGTTTCTTTGCAGAGTGAGTCATCTTCTTTCACTGAGCATCACTTTAAACAGTGTTCTCAGAAAAGAATGAGTCAGTTTGTTATTGAAGCTTTACAGCAGATTAAGTCTGCACATTTACTGAGAGAAGGTTCTTGTTGTTTTTCTTGTTATCTGCCTGTTTCTGTCTGTAAGCAGACAAAGAGCTCTGATACTGATAAATGTACTTATAAGTACTTAGTTCTGTGTCTCATATATGCTGCATATGACATGAGAAATAGATATCAATTATCTACTCTTATTGATGCAGATATATTAAAGGACAGAGTTAAGTTTCTTAAGTATATCTGTCAGTATAAGAGAGTACTTGACACTGACAGTATTACAGCTATTGAGCTTCTTTTTCATATTCAGAAAAGAAGACAAGAGCTTAAAGAGAGCAAGTTTAACTTCTCTACTAAAGATTAAAGTGTTACAGCAGTTATAGTGATTGAAATACTTTATTTTCAGTCTTTATACTGTGTTAACATACATATTTAATAGTTAATAAACTTTTAATAAACATAATACTAGCTTAAAGATTAAAGAGTTAAAAATATAACATAATAACAGTAATTAAGAAAACATTACTGCTTATTAAATAATATAATGTTAAGCATTAATTTATTAAGTGACTGCATACTGCAGAGACTAATATTTTAATACTGTTATATATAATACTGCTTTATAATAATTAACAATATCAGTGTCTGATAATTGTTTTCCTTCTTACATAGATTTAATATTTTAAATTTAACTTTTAATGTGTGTAACTGCAGTTATATAAAGTTACTCTCAGAAAATTAGTTCTGTAAGTACAGTTAAATATTTCTCAGATATTTTCTCATTATACATAATTATATGTGTAAGAAATCTGTCTGAATTAAACTCACACATTTTATGAAATCTGATATATTTATAAAGCATTAATTTATTAAGTGACTGTGTAACTGCTGATTTAAAAACTATTATATTAAACTCTGTAAAAACTGATATTTCAGTACTATTATTTATAATGCTGCTCTGTAATAATTAACATAATGTTAAACATATTTAATATTTTCATTTTATTGTAAAAAAGTTAATAATTATCAGACAGTAATGTGTCAGTAAAACAATAAAACTGACTGAAGCAAAATAACAGTATTGAATTAAAATTACACAATCTTATTTATGAACAGTGATAAAATAACTGATTAAAGAATTACTTATAATAATTAATTAAACACTGAGATTATTAACTGTTATAAAGCAGTATTATATATAAAAGTGTTAATATGTTAATCTTTACAGAAGTTAATATTATAATGTTTTAACTCAACAATTATCACATTAATTGACATATAAAATACTATTAATCTATAAGACATACTGTGTTATAAGACATGATTTCAATTGATGATTCTCATACATACATAGAAATTAATTTATAAGATTACATCACATATTAACTGTAAAGTTCTTGCACACTGCTCTCACTGCTTTCACTGCCTTCATTGTCACTGCCACTGTCACTGTTTATGAAAGAGGTTATATGTTTTATAAACTTTACATCTGAGTTCTTCTCCTCTTGAGACTGCTTTTCTTGAGTATCAAGCTTCATCTGAGTAATAAATGTAAACTCAGTGTCATTATTCATGAGTACATCATTTAAAACAAGCACTTCCTCTTCTCAGTCTTCAATTTCAATCTCAGGAAGATTTTTAATAGATAATTCTTAATCCTCTGAGTCATTCATCATCAGTGACAGTCTCAATTTATTATTAAGCATCAGAATAACAGTTTTAACTGCAGAGATATTACTGTGTCTGTTGATGATATGCAGTTGCTTTTTAAGACACTGCTTATTGATGCACACAGTATTTTGTTTAATGATTTTAAATCTTTCTGAAGCTGCAAGTACAGAGAATCTTAATGATAATACTGCTTATTCTTATTATATTTCTTACAATCAGAAGTTGAGTCACTTCACTTCTTTTACACAGAAGTTAATAATGACTGATGCTGAATTGAGAGATTCTTTCTTCTTTCTTAACAGTAACTCTCAGTTACAGTTTAAGAAAAGAACTGTTAAGCAGTATTATCAGAAGATTTATTCATTCTTGAAGATTCTTATGCTGTTATATCATATGACAGCAGGTTTACCTTCAAGAGTAACAGAGTTAAGTACTCTGAAATATTGTAATTCTCTGACAGCAAATCAGAGAAATTTACTACTTGATAGTACAGTTAATCTCTTTATGATTAAACTGAAATATTCTAAGCAGCTGCATATTACTGTTAAAGAAAGATCTGCTGTTAAGTATCTTTCTCAATCTGTTTCTTATTTGTCTTTATATTATACTGCATTAGTTCTACCTTTTATGCACTTTTTAGAGATTAATTATGATCTGAGAACTCAGCAGCCTTCTACTTTACTCTTCTCTTTTCAGAGAAAGACATTAAGTACAGATGCTCTGTCTTCTGTGATGAGACATTATTCTCAAAGAGTGTTAGGTCAGAAGTTTTCAGTTGCTTTATACAGACACTTAAGTCTCAGTTTTGTCAGATACTTTATGTTTGAAGATCTTTCTGACTCTACACATGAAGACAATAATAATGTTAATGAGATCATTGCTGCTCAAATGCATCATTCTGTTCAGACTGATCAATTACATTATGCTAAACTGTCTAACAGTTTAGCTAATGTCAGAGTAGATAAGCAGCAGCAATATTTGCAGTTTAGCTTAAAATATCATCAATTTTTTAAGCTTCATACAATAGTGCTTTCTTATTCTTCTTTTACTTCAACTTCTGATAATGTTTCTGTGAGTCAGAGAGCACTGCAGTCTTCTTTAAATGCAGACACTACTCAAGCTCTAAAGTACTTTAATAAGAAGCATCAAAGAGCAATTTCTGATGTTTCTTTTATTGATACTCATGATGAGAAGAGAGTTAAGCTTTCTGACTTACAGAGACAGTTATTCAGTGACATGCAGAGTATTGAACACTCTCAGTCTCAGTTTACTGTTTCTGACTGTGATTCTTTACATGCAGTTGATGTTAGAAGAAGAATTGAGACTGAAGATGTTTCAGACACTTTACTGATATGTTTAAGACAATTTCTTAACATAAATGATGCTCAATTCACATGTACTGAACAGAGAAGAGCAGTTGAGTTAATATTAAAAAAAGTTAATTGTCTCACTGTGATTTTAGGCACAGGTCAAGGCAAATCTCTTTTATATTTATTCACTGCTTCTTTTTCTAATTCTGAATGCACTGTTGTTATTGTGCCTTTGACAGCACTGAAGCTTGATTTATTAAAGAGATGTCAGCAGTTTTCTGTTTCTGCTTCTATATATGAAGACAGTAAGAAGGCAGACTCATTAATTTTTGTTTCTGTTGAAACTGCTGTGACTGCAAACTTTCAGTTCTTTCTGAAAGATCTGCAGTCACAGCATAAACTTGACAGAATAATCTTTGATGAGTGTCATCTTATTATTACTGCTGCTTCTTATAGATATCATATGCATTTATTAAAGCAATTGAGATTGATTAATACTCAGTTTATCTTTCTCTCTGCTACTTTATCTGCTAAATTACAGAAGAACCTTGAAGAGCATATGATGATTCAACAGAATACTGTTATCAGAGCTCAGTGTTACACCTCTCATCAAACAGTACCTTGTTGATATGCGTAGCAGGTGTACATGTGGTACTGCTCATGATGCTCAGAGCATGAGCACCTCAAGCACTCAACTGCTCATGATGCTCAAGGCATGAGCACCTTGAGCACTCAACTGCTCATGATGCTCAGGGCATGAGCACCCTGAGTGATAAGATTACACACATAGAGCAGTACAGTCACACATGAGTCTTCTAAAGTACTATATAATCACAGGTAGATTCATAGTTAGAAGCTCATGCTCAACTCATGTATTGAATGTAATCTCATAAGTCTACTGCCTTCTAGCCTATTCAAGTCTACATGTGATCAGTAGTTCATTGAACCAAGCGCTGTGGTTAGATGAACATTGGTATAATTCATTGAATGATTATATTATCCCCGTCACTACAACATCACCTGTTACACTTTGAGCATCAATTTCAGAATATCAGTCGTGAAATGAACTGTGACTCATGAGTTTCTCAAAAGGATGACAGCCTTCAGCTGTGACCTGTCAGTCATGAGGAGCTCAACATCATCAGGGATGAAGATCAAGATCTCATCATCAGACAAGTTCTTAAAGGAACATAGAATGTTGAGTTCATTCCTCATTCAGCTTGATACTTACATTCACCTCAATCATATCATGTTCAAGGAGTCTGATAAGATATTGTATGCATCCTCTTATTTGAGATCTGATGCCCTCAATTGATTCAAGCTGACCCTCTGAGACTATATGAAAAATGAGAAGAAGGATCATGATGATGAGATGAATGAGATCTTCTTCAGTCTGAAGGAATTCAAGAAGCAGATAAGAATTGTGTTTGAGATTATTAATCAGGAAAGAATCATGAAATGAGAAATCTGCAACATTGTGCAGAAAGGAGCTGTCATGACATATGCAGCAAACTTTCAGAGACATGTCATGTACATGAATTGAGATGACACTGCCTTGACTGCACAGTATTACAAAGGCCTGAAGGACTTCATCAAAGATGAAATCTCTCAATCAGAGTGATCAAGTACCTTGATCAAGATGATTGAAAAGTCAGTCATCATCAACAACCACGTGTATGAAAGATCTATGAAGAAAAGTCAGAAGAACTATGTATCACTGAAAGTGAACAAGCCTCATGAAAGCACTCAGTATAACAATCAACCCTATTACAGCCCTCAGCCAATGAAAATTGATGTGACTTTCTGGAGAAATCAATTTCAGAGGGGAATCAAGCAGTTACTCAAGGGTACTAGAATCAAAGGAAATTGTTATAGCTGTGAAAAGTCAGAACATTTCACACGCAATTGTTGAGTCCTGACAAAAACCTTTTCATCAAAAAAGAAGACATATGCTGCTGCTCTTAAGAAGTCAGCACTGAAACAATCAGTTCAGCATAACACTATGTTCTGAACAGCTTGTTATGATGACAGCTGCACAGTTCATCAGAGTGACAAAGACAGCTCTGAATGATTTTCATGTCAATCAAAGAAGGCAAAAGAATATGCTGCAGCCTCTCACAGAGACCCCGTCCCAGACATAGAATGACATCAAGACAGGGGAGAACAATTCAACTTGAAAGGTGATTATGTTGACAGTGATGATATGATACCCTCATCTAGTGAGGAGGAAGAGTTCATGAAAGTAACATCTTCTGAAAGTTCAGGGGAACTTGTGAAAGAAGACAATAATGAATGATTAACTACTCATGAAGAAAGGTGAATTCAAATGTACATCAAAATACTCAATGCCCTCAGTAAGAAAGAGGAGTATGTGAAGTGAATAAAAAAGATAAAGGACCAGATCCTTTACATTATCTGAGATGCATTTATGCAGAAGCAAAACCGTGAAGACATTAATCATCAAGATATAGTCAAGGAGATACCTCTGAAAGGTTCTCAGTTCATCATCAGAGGAGGATATGTTACCCCTGATGAAGCACACATCTCATGAGAACTTCACATGAAAGTATGAGAACTCTGAAGTGAATACTTCAAGAGAGATCTGAGCAAACATTCAGCTCAGAGAGTGAATTCAGAAGACTTTGAGTATGTAGGGAAGAACTTAAGTTTCTCCCCTTTCAGTTCAAAAAACTAGAAGGCCCTTCAGGTCAGAGGCCTCTGAAGATGCCTACTTTGAAGCCTTCAGGCAGTGGATGACAGAAGGAATTTGCCGCTGCAGCACAAGAAGACATGAGTAATTTTCATGTCTGAGTCAAAGTCAATGATCAGCCAGCCTGACTGTTGATAGACAGTGGCTGCACAGGGAACTTCATGAACTCAGGGTTTACTGTGAAACATGTAATTCAGACACAGGTGAAGCAGAATCCCTTTAAACTTCAAGGGTTTGATGAGACCTTTATGAAGCATAATGATGAATGAATAAACTGAGAGACAGTTCCTACGCTCATGCGTTTAAGTCAACATTGAGAGAAGATTCAATTCAACATAATGAAGCAACCAGGAAGTGATATAGTCCTGAGGATATCATGACTCTGAGCGGCCAATCTGATGATTGATTGAGCTGAAAATGAGATATACTTCATTAAGGGTGATAATCTGAACAAGTTATATCCAGTCCTGAACCCACCTGAAGGAGTGAAGATTTTCACTATGTCAGCAGAAGAAATGCGCAAGGAACTGAAGAATCCTGATGCAAAGGTACTGTGAAGCAGGTGAGTCAACAACAACTGAGACTCTGTTATCAAGTTATCTATCCCTAAAGAATACAAAGACTTTGAAGAATTGTTTACAGCTGTAAAGGATCAGGACGCCTTGCTGAAACATCAAGAATGAGATCATGAAATTAAGATCATGAAAGGTTGCACACTAATGAAGCAACTTATTTACCCATTGTCACCTCAGAAGTTAAACGCTTTGTGAGAATACTTAGAGGAGAATTTGCAAAAAGGATTCATATGAGAATCACAATCTTCAGCTGGATATTCAATACTGTTTGTGCCAAAATCAGATGGTTCACTCAGGTTGTGTGTCAACTATCAAGCATTGAACAACATTATCATCAAGAACAGTTACCCTTTGCTGCTCATTTCAGAACTGCAGGATCAGTTTCAAGGAGTGCAATGATTTATCAAGTTTGATATTCCAGGAGCCTTCAATCAGATTTGTATCAAAGAAGGAGATGAATGAAAAACAGCATTCTGAATGAGGTTCAGACTCTATGAGTACCTGGTAATGCCTTTTGAATTGACAAACGCGTCAGCAACTTTTCAGGCTTTTATCAATAATGTACTGTGAGAGTACTTAAATCAGTTCATAGTCATCTACCTCAACGACATACTGATCTACTTCAAGATGAAGGAGCAGCATATTCAGCATGTCTGAAAAGTTCTACAAGCACTTCAAGATGCAGGATTATGAGTAAAGCCTGAGAAGAGTCTTTTTCATTTCAAGGAAGTACACTTCCTAGGTTTCATTGTAACATCAGAAGGGTTACAAATGAACTCTGAGAAGATATGATCTGTGGTTGAATGATCAGTATTAAAGAATGTCAAGGAAGTACAGTCCTTCCTTGAGTTCACAAACTTCTATAGAAAGTTTATCAAAAAGTATTTGAAACTTGCATCACCTCTAACAGAGTTGACCAAGAAAGATCAGAAATTCAAGTGATCAACTGAAGCACAGAAAGCCTTTGATGAGTTGAAGAAAAGATTCACTTCTCAATCAATTCTCATGAGTTTCAACCCTGAGAAACTTATTACGCTTGAGATGAACGCATCAGATGAAGCTATAGAAGCATGCATCAATCAGTCAGATGATAAGAGACATCTACAGCCAGTAGCTTTCTATTTGAGAAAGTTTTTGAGCACTGAAATGAGCTATGAGATACATGACAAGGAGCTGTTAACTATTGTTGATGCATTTAAGCAATGACGTGTGTATCTGAAAGGACCTAAACATGAGGTTCAGGTATACTCAGATCACAAAAATCTGTTGTATTTCATGACAATGAAAGTCTTAAATTGAAGACAGGTACATTGGTTGGAAGAATTGTCACAGTACAATTTCAGGATCCATTATCAAAAAGGATCAGAGAACATCAAAGTGAATGCTCTCAATTGATGAGCTGATTACTTACAAGATAAGTCAGTCATCAGTCATGTTATCCTCTGAGAGGATGAGCAAGGGAACATGTCTTTCAATAAACAATTCAACCTCATCATACAGGTTGAGGATGATGTTTTTAAAAATGAGATTTGAAAAGCATTGAAGAATGATAAGCTAGCACAGCAGGTTCTTCAGAATATTAAAGATCATGAAAGCTTTGAAAAGAAGAAAGATTTACTACTTTTTCAAGGCTTGATCTACATTCCTGTTAATCTTCAACGGAAACTAATGGAAGAAAGTCATTTCAACAAGACACATGATCATCAAGGAATCAACAAGATGATAGAATAATTCACAAGGACATATTACTTTCCTCACATGAGGAAGAAGGTCAAGGAGATCATTTAAAAATGCAACATCTGCTGAAGAAGCAAAGCAGATCAACATAAGTCATATAATCTACTTAAGTCATCAAGGACATCATCAAGATCATGAGCAAGTATCACATTAAACTTTGTGATTAAGCTATCAAAGTTGAAAGAACCCCTGATGAAAGCAGTTTATGATTCAATATTAGTTATCACTGACAGACTCATGAAGTATGAATACTTCATACCTTATAATGAAGCATCATCAGCAGAAGAACTCACATATATGTTCTTAAGAGTTATAGCAGCCAATCATGAACTGTCAGAAGAGATAATCTCTGATAGAGATAAACTCTTTACCTTCAAGTTCTGAAAATCATTAGTGAACCAATTGGGAATACATCACAAGTTATCAACGTCATATCATCCTCAGATGGACGGGCAGACAGAATGATTAAATCAAACTATGAAACAGTACCTACAGTGTTATGTTAATTATCAGCAAACTAATTGAGTAGAACTCTTACTGATAGCTCAGTTAACATACAACTCAGCAGCAACAGAGACAACTGAAGTATCATCATTCTACATCAATTACAGTTTCAACCTGGCTATGAATGAGGCCAGGGGATTAGTAATGATAGCACAGAGAGTTAAAGTACAAGTGAACTGCCTCAAGGACCTGCATGAAATGCTACAAAGGAACATCAAATTTGCCTCAGAAAGATCAGCAGTATATCACAATAAAAAGAGAGATAGAGGACCTACTCTCAAAGAGAGGGATAAAGTATACCTTCTACATCACAATATCAAGACTAAATGACTTAGCAATAAATTGAACCACATGAAGTTGAGACCTTTTCAAATTGCAAAGACTAAGGGAAGCGTCAACTATGAGCTTGAGCTTTCACTCACTATGTGAATACATTCAGTATTCCACGTATCACTACTCAAACCAGCAGACTCAGAAACATCAATACAAGAGAAATCATCAGAGATTGACCTGAAGAGTCAAGATGCTGAATTTAAGGTAGAAGAAATCCTAGACCAGTAATACATAGATGATGAGTCACACTACTTGATCAAATGAAAAGGATACGACAGTGGAGGAAACACATGAGAGCCAGAGGAGAATCTCACTCATTGTGCAGTGAAACTGCATCAATTCCGTCAAAGAAACCTGCAGGAAGCCAGTTCACATCACTGAGACTGAAAGCCTCAGACGCAAGAAAGTTGAGTGAAGGCTCAGTAGAAGAATCAGCAGTCACAGCAGTTACATGCTTATTCACCTTCAACTCTTTAATGTTCTGAAGTTCAGTACAGATCAAGTCTGACTGCTTCTTTCTTAGAAAAGTGATTTGTTTGTGAAGTCTCTCTTTCTTCATCCTCATCTCTCACTTTTGTGTCATGACGGCATCCTTTTCCTCTTTCAGGTGATGAATCTTCACACTCACTTTATTGATCTCCTCTGAAGATATGAACAAGTCACAAGAGACACTCAGCCTGATGCAGGTGCTGCACTTGTCATAATCATTCAACATCTTACACTCCTTGCCACCAGTTAGGCAGTGACTGCATGTTCACATGACAATTCATTCATTCTTGATGATCAAATCAGCCAGATGAGAATGATGAGAAGTGAATGACTTCTTCTTTCTGATACCAGATGAAGGCATAGGGAAGGTTGAGTTTTTGAGGATGAAAATGTTGAGGAGGGAGCTAATGTTACACCTCTCATCAAACAGTACCTTGTTGATACGCGTAGCAGGTGTACATGTGATACTGCTCATGATGCTTGAGGCATGAGCACCTTGAGCACTCAATCACTCATGATGCTCAGGGCATGAGCACCTTGAGCACTCAACCACTCATGATGCTCAGGGCATGAGCACCCTGAGTGATAAGATTACACACATAGAGCAGTACAGTCACACATGAGTCTTTTAGAATATTATATAATCACAGGTAGATTCATAGTTAGGAGCTCATGCTCAACTCATGTATCAAATGTAATCTCATAAGTCTACTGCCTTCTAGCTTATTCAAGTCTACATGTGATCAGTAGTTCATTGAACCAAGCGCCATGATTAGATGAATGTTGATATAGTTTATTGAACAATTGTATTATCCCCGTCACTACAACATCACCTGTTACACTCAGACAGTTAAACATAATATTTCTTACAGAGTTTCTTACTTTGAAACTTTAGAAGAAGCATCTCAATTCTCTGAACTGAAAAGTATTTTGATATCTTTTATAAAGACTTTTTCTTCACAAGACAGAGTTTTAATATATATGATGTATAAAGCTTCTGCTGAGAGATTAAGAACTTTTCTTAACTGTGCTGTTTATCACAGTGATTCTACCTATAAGTCTGAGACTCTGTCAGATTTTATTGCAGGTAAAGAAACTATCTTAGTGATAACTTCTACATTAAGTTGTTACACCTCTCAGTAAACGGTACCTGGATGGTATGCATAGCAGGCGTACATGTGGTACTGCTCATGATGTTCAGAGCATGAGCACCTTGAGCACTCAACTGCTCATGATGCTTGAGGCATGAGCACCTTGAGCACTCAACTGCTCATGATGCTCAGGGCATGAGCACCCTGAGCAGTAAGATTACACATGTAGAGCAGTACTGTCACACATGAGTCTTTTAAAGTATTATATAATCACAGGTAGATTCATAGTTAGGAGCTCATGCTCAACTCATGTATTAAATGCAATCTCATAGGTTTATCACCTTCTAGCTTATTCAAGTCTACATGTGATCAGTAGTTCATTGAATCAAGCATCATGATTAGATGAATGTTGATATAATTCATTGAATGATTATATTATCTCTGTCACTACAACATCACCTGTTACACTTTAAGCATCATCATTAAGATATCAGTCATGAAATGAACTGTGACTCATGAGTCCCTCAAAAGGATGGCAACTTTCAGTCATGACTCATCAGTCATTGAGAGTTCAGTGTCATCAGGGATGAAGATCAAGATCTCATCATCAGATAAGTTCTTAAGAAAATGAAGAATGTTGAGTCTGTTCTTCACTCAGCTTGATACTTACATTCACTTTAATCACATCATGTTCAAGAAGGAAGTTGATAAAATGTTGTATGCATCTTTTTATTTAAGGTCTGATGCCCTCAATTGATTTGAGCTGACCCTCTGAGATTATATGAAAAATGAGAAGAAGGACTGTGATGATGAGACAAATGAAATCTTCTTCAATTTAAAGAAGTTCAAGAAGCAGATAAGAATCATGTTTAAGATCATTAATCAGAAAAGAATCATGAAGTGAGAAATTTACAATATTGTGCAAAAAGAAGCTGTCATGATGTATGCAGTTAACTTTCAGAGACATGTCATGTATATGAATTGAGATGACACTGCCTTAATCATGCAGTACTACAAGAGCCTGAAGAACTTCATTAAAGATGAAATCTCCTGATCAGAGTGATCAAGCACTTTGGTCAAGATGATTAAAAAGTCAATCATCATCAATAATCACGTGTATGAAAGATCTATGGAAAAAAGCCAGAAGAATTATGTATCATTAAAGGCAAACAAGCCTCATGAAAGCACTCAATATAACAATCAACCTTATTACAGCTCTCAGTCAATGAAAATTGATATGACCTTCTGTAGGAACTGATTTCAGAGAGGAATCAAGCAGTTATCAAAGAGTATTAAAGTCAAAGGAAATTGTTATAGCTGTGGAAAATCAGGACATTTCACACGCAATTGTCAAGTCTCAATGAAAACCTTTTCATTAAAAAAGAAGACATACACTGCTGCACTAAAAGAGTCAGCCCTGAAACAATCAGTTCAGCACAATGTTATGTCTTGAACAGCTTGCTATGATGACAGCTGTACAGTTCATTGAAGTGACAAAGACAGCTCTGAATGATTTTCATGTCAATCAAAGAAAGCAAAAGAGTATGCTGCAACCTCTCACAGAAACCCTGTCACAGATGCAGAGAGACATCAGATCAAGCAGGATCAGTTTAACTTGAAAAGCAACTATATTAACAGTGATGATATGATACCCTCATTCAGTGAGGAGGAAGACTTCATGAAAGTAACATCTTCAAAAGACTCAGATGAGCTCATGAAAGAAGACAACAATGAGTGATTAACTACTCATGAAGAAAGGTGAATTCAAATGTATACTGAAATACTTGATGCCCTCAGCAAGAAAGAGGAGTATGTGAAATGAGTAAAAAAGATAAAGGATCAGATCTTTTACATTATTTAAGATGCATTCATGCAAAGTTAAAACCATGAAGAGATCAACTATCAAGATATAATTAAGAAAACACCTCTGAAAGGTTCTCAGTTCATCATCAGAGGAGGATATGTTACCTTTGATGAAGCACACATCTCATGAGAACTTCAAATGAAAGTATGAAAACTCTGAAGTGAATACCTTGACTCTGAGTGATCAATCCAATGATTGATTGAGCTGAAAATGAGATATACTTCATTAAGGGTGATAATTTAAACAAGTTATATTCAGTCTTGAACTCACCTGAAGGTGTGAAGATCTTCATTATGTCAACAGAAGAAACACATGAGGAACTGAAGAATCTTGATGCAAAAATACTATGAAGCAGGTGAGTTGAAGATGATTAAGACCTCATTATCAAGTTATTTATCCCTAAAGAATATAAAGACTTTGAGGAATTGTTTACAGCTGTAAAGGATCAGGACGCCTTGTCAAAACATTAAAAATGAGATCATGAAATTAAAATCATGAAAGGTTGCACGCCAATGAAGCAACTTATCTATTCATTGTCACCTCAGAAGCTAAACACTTTGTGAGAATACTTAAAGAAGAATTTATGAAAAAGATTCATATGAGAATCACAATCTTCAGCTGAATATTCAATACTGTTCATGCCAAAATCAGATGGTTCACTCAGGTTGTGTGTCAACTATTGAGCATTGAACAACATTATCATCAAGAACAGTTACCCTTTGCTGCTCATTTCAGAATTGCAGGATCAATTTCAGGGAGCACAATGATTCATTAAGTTTAATATTCTGAGAGCCTTCAACCAGATTTGTATCAAAGAAGGAGATGAATGAAAAACTGTGTTTTAAACAAGGTTCAGACTCTATGAGTACCTGATAATGCCTTTCAGATTAACAAACACGTCAGCAACCTTTCAGGCTTTCATCAATAATGTACTGCAAGAATACTTGAATCAGTTTGTGATCATCTATCTCAATGACATACTAATCTACTTCAAGTCAAAGGAACAGCATGTTCAGCATGTTTATAAGATCCTGCAGGCGCTTCAAGATGCAGGACTGCAGATGAAGCCTGAGAAGAGTTTTTTTTATTTCAAGGAAGTACACTTCCTGAGTTTCATTGTAACATCAGAAGGATTATGAATGAACTCTGAGAAGATATGATCTGTGATTGAGTGATCAGTACTGAAGAACATCAAGAAAGTACAGTTCTTCCTTGAGTTCACAAACTTCTATAGAAAGTTTATCAAAAAGTATTTGTAAGCATACTACCGTGAGGTAATATCTTAACTAAGGAATTATGAAGCTATGTGACAATAGTGACTTAAGCTTATAGTTGGTGGTTCACAATAATATGGTATTGCTAGTAGGTAGAGAATTATTGTTAAGAAAGAAAGTGAAACATGCTTTAACCTCATAATATATCTCTTCTGAAGTTAGCCTGCCTGAGGAAAGTCTCATGAAGCAGTCACCTCAGTGAAGCTGTCTTCATGAGGTGTTCATTGCTGAATCACACCTTCATGAGGTGTCAACAATGATGTTAACTTCTTTAATCACTTTCATGAAGTGCTGAGAGTGATGTTTATTGACTGAGCTCCCTCATGAGGTTGATTCACTAGTGAAAGTTACCTTCACAAGGCTGTGCTGTTGTTAAATATAATCTTTTTTATTTTAAACTAGCACCTGATGAGTTCTGTACACTGAATGCTCACATTGCCCCCCCCCTTCAAAGGCTCATGCCCTCATGAGTATGATGACATTCACAGTTGTAAGCCTTCACTGAGAAGCGCTTCACAATGCACTGATAACAGTTAAAAAAAATGACCCTGTAGGTCAGAAGAAAAAAAAAAAAAAATTAAAATCATAAAAAAAATATGTTGTGAAGCTCATTAAAACTCAGTGGGAAAAAGAGTCTCCCTTCACAAGATGTTTGTGAAGTTATGATTAATTTATACACTGACTCAGTGTTCATGATGATTGTTGCTCATTTGTGAGCCTGTTCAGCTGTTCATGAGGTTGTTCAGATTCACTTTGCCAAGCATCATGAATGACTCCACGTGGGTCATAAGGTCAGAGTTTTCACTGTCAGCAACCTTCACAACTTCAATCCTCTCACCCTCATCAGGTAAGTTCATGATAATGATTCTTGTGATGTGCTCTTGTGATGTTTGCCTTCATGATGCTTGCCTTCATGATGCTTGCCTTCATGATGCTTGCCTTCATGATGCTTGCCTTCATGATGCTTACCTTCATGATGCTTGCCTTCATGATGCTTGCCTTCATGGTGCTTTTTCACTAACAGCAATACAGCTCATCATGTTTCACACTGATCATACAGTCAATGCTCTCAAGCAAATCATTTATGATTCTTGTTTGTTTCCTTCATTCATGCAGGCTGATGATGAGGCCTCATGCAATCATACCTTTCATAAGGTCACCCTTCACGGAGAGTCTCAGCTTCATGACTGTGTTGTCTCACAGCAGCTCATTCAGCTCACTGATCATGAGCAAGATCATGAGATGATCTGTAAGTGACCTTCATGATCACTCTTCATGAGAATGCTTCATGACTGACCTTCATGATAATAATCATGAAGATTAAAGACATTCTCCCTCAAGCCTGTGAGTCATGTGTTGCTGCTGCTGCAGGTCATGACCTCAATCATTTTAAGGATTATTTCCTCTTCTCTCATGCTGTCAAGTGCATGAAGTGCCTTTGACACATCAGCAAAGCTTGCGTCTTCCTGTGTATGACTTTACAATATGTTTTCATGAGATGCTTTTGCTAACTGTTCACAGCTCTGTCTCTGTCACCCTCAGCCTCATCATCTCCCTCATGAGAACTGAGTTCACCTTCACCTCTGTCTTCATCCCCGGCCAACCCTGACCCTGAGGGTCACAAGGAGGCGCGCAAGGCGTGCAAGCAGAAGAAATGCTGAGTGAGCAAGGCTTGCAAAGCTGCTGTGATTACTGTCTAAGCTCAACACCCCTGTGAAGGTGAAGACTCATGAGTTTCACTGAAGGGAAATATCACTGTGACAAACTGATGATGATTGAGATGTTCAAGCTCTTTCAGAGGTAAATATCAGCTTCTGTGAGGATTACCTCTTGCAGGACTCTAGCTCTGAGTCAGATCTCTTCACAGTGTTAAAGATTAATAAGCCTTGACAGGCTGAAGTCAGCATGACTCATCCCTTCATGAGCCTTCAGACTTCATGAAGTGATTTCACTTTCAGTTCTTCAGTAGCTTAGTGCTCTGATGAGCAGAAGAAATCTTAACCCTTTGCTCAGTTTCCTCATAAACATGTATCAGCATTGATTATGACTCATGAAGTCTCAGAGAAGTTCTCATGAAACTTCTTAATTAATTTCTTGAAGTTACAGATGTTATCTGCAGGCTTTTAAGTAATCTCTGAGGATTCCTTTCACACAATGTGATATTATAGAACAGGTTTATCCTCAGGGCTGATCACAATTCATGAGGCTGTTATAACCTCAACCTCTCACTCCCTTTCAGCTGAGTTCTCTGTGAGGTGAAGTGATTCAAGCTCTGATGTATCCTCACCTGCTCACAGTTTATGATCATGAAGCAGGCTAACATGAAACACATCATGAATGTGAAGTTCCTCTGATAATTTCAGCTGATAAACAACATTCTCAATCTTCTTTACAATCTGAAAGGGTTCATAACACTGTCAATTCAGCTTTCATGAGGATTATTTCAGAGTTATGTTCTTAACCTTTAATCAGACTAACTGTCTGACTTTATAAATCACATCAAGGTGAGACTGATTGTAGTGTTTAACTTGATACTCTTGAAACTTCACAAGAGCTCTGCAGACTTTTATTTAAGTCTTATGAAGACACTTCACAAGCTGCTCAGCTTCAGTGATAATTCCCTTAACTGCAGAGTACTTCATAAGTTCCTCTGCAGTGAGCATATCTGATCTAGGTATGAAGTCATAGATGACCTCAAATGATGCCTTTTCAGTAGAAAAGTGTAAGCTCATGTTGTACATGAACTCAGTTAATGCTAAAAGTGAGGCTCAATTGTCCTGTTGATAATTAACATAACTTCACAGGTACTGTTTCAGTGTGTTATTCTGCTGTTCAATCTGCTCATCAGTTTGCAGATGGAAGGCAGTGCTCAATCAATGATTAATCTTCAACATGAACATCAAGTTGACTCAGAGTCACAAGGTAAAAACAGATTCATGATCTGAAATTAAAGCTTGAGCAACTTCATGCAGTTTAATAATCTCTCTCACAAAGGTCTCTGTGAGTTGATCAGCAGTTCAGTCCTTTCTGGCTGAAATATAATGTGTCATCTTTGAGAATTTACACATCATCATCAGTATGACATCATACACACCCTCATAAGCATGACTCTCTGAAAGGTCAGTTATAAAGTTTAAAGTGAGTACCTCTCAGGGTTTCTTCAAGATAAGTATGAGTTGTAATAGTTCAGATTATCTTTCATGAATGACTCTGACTCCCTGGCAGATAAGACAAGAATTGCAGTATTCTTGAATTTGCTTCTGCATGTTCAGCCAGTAGTACTTTGCATGTATTAAAGTAAAGGTTTTCTCTGTCGTGAGGTGACTTGTAAGTGATTCATCATGATGCTTCTTAATAATCCTAAGTCATAATGACTCCACATGAGGTATATAAAGCACTGAGTTAAAGTATAAAAGGTCATCTCTTCATGATCAGAGTGAGTGAGAACCTGACATTCTTGAATTAACTTCATGAGCAGTGATCTGTTTCAGCATATGCTTCATGAGGGGATCAATTCACAAGAATTCAGGTAACATTTTAATGAGAGAGATGTCAACCTCTTCATAAGATTCTTCATTTAAAACAGCCTCAGAGGCCTGTTTCTGTTGATTTCACTGCTGAGAACTCATTGTGCCTGCAATTAATACCTCATGAAGGTGTACCTCCTGAGTCAATAAATCATCTTTAAGCTCAACTGAAATTAAAGTTACTGTCAGGAACAGCACTTGTTGCAACATTAAAACATCTTCAGTCTGATCCTCTTGTTCTGCTTCATGTTGATAATCAGGTCTTCATGAAGGGCTGTTAACAGGATTCAGATTCCCCTTTCAATAAGTGATAACAAAATCATAAGTTGATAAAGTCAACATTCATCAAACCTGTCTTCATGAGAGCTTATGAGTAGTTATAAAGCTTCACAAGCTTGAATGATCTGATAGCACCTCAACTGAATGAGTGAACTCTTCTAAATAATGCTGCTAATGATGAAAACTCTCAACTATCATGAGCAGTTCTCCATCATGAGTTTTATACTTTCATTTCATGAGTATCATCTTTCATGAGAAATAGGCTGTAACTCTTCACTCATCAGAGTGTTTTTGTGAGAGAATGCCTGAGATCACATACCTTGAGGCATTCATTTCAAGCTGTATTGATAATGTGATGTTGAAATGCTGCAGGAATGAAGCAGTAGTGAAAGCTCACACAAGAACTTTAAAGGCAGTCTGTGTCTTCAAAGACAGAAAGCTTGTCCTTCATGAGATTAACTTCTTATTTGATTTTGCATTAAACCCTTTAGTGGTCTCTGTGAGAGGTGCAGTGATACGCAAGAAGCCCTGTATGAACCTTTAATAAAAGTTCATGAAGCTTAAAAATGTTTACACTTCATGCACACTTTCTGACTCTGATCAGTTGACAATGATGAATATGTGATTCATCTTCATTTCAACCCCTGTATCTGTGATAATGTATCTCAAGAAGGGCACACGCTTCACATTAAACAAGCATTTAAAAAGCTTTGTGAACAACTTTGTCATGAGCAGAGTTTTCAAGACAATCTGAACATGCTGTTCATGCTGACTCTCTTTCATTGAGTAAATCAGTATATCATTCAGGAATACAATCATGAAGATGTTTAAATGTTCACAAAGAACTTCATGAATATAAGACTGAAAACTCACAAGAGCATTGATAAGCTCAAAAGGCATAATCAAGTATTCATACAGCTTGTACCTAGTATGAAAGGCTGTCTTTCACTCATCACCCTCATGTATGTGAATGTGATAGTAGGTGTTTTTGACATCAATCTTCATAAAGATCTGAGCATCACAGACAACTCAGACTGTTTTATAACTTTCTTCTTTCAAGCTTCTTTATTCAACATCTCTGTCAAAAGTTAAGGTTGAGTACAAGCAATTACAGGGGGTTGGGTACAGTAAGGCTGAAATGGCTGAGAAGTACTGAGACTGTGATACAATATACTCTGTCAGCCTTACTGTACCCACCTGGGTACAGGGTGAGAATTAAGGTTAGTGTGAAGTTCTGACTCTGAATAGTGAGAAGACCCTGAAAATCAAGACAGAACATCAAAACTTGAGATTTATTTACATAATTAATAACTTTCTGAGTTCTTAAGATAAAAAGACAGGCAGAACTGCATATTTAAGAACTCAGACTGCTTTATAACTTTCTTCTTTCAAGCTTCTTTATTCAACATCTCTGTCAAAAGTTAAGGTTGGGTACAAGCAATTACAGGGGGTTGAGTACAGTAAGGCTGAAATGGCTGAGAAGTACTGAAACTGTGATACAATATACTCTGTCAGCCTTACTGTACCCACCTGGGTACAGGGTGAGAATTAAGGTTAGAGCTCAATATTAAAATCATTCACATAAAAGAGGTGAGAAATGTGATGATAAATAATTTATCTTGAATTATATTTTTCAAGAAGAGCTGTGAGGAAGATGACATTATTTAAAATGTTCAAGAACATCTTCAGTGAGAAGAGTCATAATGAATTTAAAAGAATAAGAAGAATGAGTATAAAGTGTTATTATGAAGCTTAACAAAAGAAGAGAAAGTGAAGATTGTCAATTAAAACATTTTACATAATTTTTTAATCTTCATTTTGCAGTCTTCTACCTTCTGAGGAGAGACTTTTTAATGTTCAGAATAATTCAACCTCATATATCACTTTCTTAAGACAAGTGATTTATCTTCATCAGTCACTGTTAACTTCTTATGATGATGTCTCAATTACTGAATCAATGAAGATGTTAAGTTATAAATGCATTAAGAGGAATTACACCTGCTTTGCATTTTAAAGTTCAAGGTTGCAAGCATGCTGCAGGAAGTTCATGACAACAGTGATCATTAAATTAAAGAAGACACTTTCATGAAGCTTTAAAGCTCAACTTACTGACCTGAACAGTTTACAAATGTTGAATGATACATCATGAAATATTTACAGTGTGCTTAATATGCTTTTACTCAGAGAAGTCAACTTCTTCATTTAATTATTACTTATCACTCATTTCAGTTAATGATCATAAATTTTATAAAGCTCATGAAGAAGACATCAACTGACTATGAGTACATCTTACACATTATAAACTACTTTAATCATTACTTCATGACTTACTTAAGTGTGACTGTGAACACTTTAAATATAATACACGCCCTTGATGACATTTTTTATTAATTTACACAGCTTATCACCTTCTTTCTTAATCATGATCAGCATTTCAAGAATAGCACTGTGAAGGATTATATGAAAAAGCATGAAGTTTAATTTATTTTTAACTTAAGCAGCTCTGTAAGCGTACTACTGTGAGGTAATATTTTAACTAAGGAATTATGAAGCTATGTGACAATAATGACTTAAGCTTATAGTTGATGGTTCACAATAGTATGATATTGCTAGTAGGTAGAGAATTATTATTAAGAAAAAAAGTGAGACACACTTTAACCTCATAATATATCTCTTCTGAAGTTAGCCTGCCTGAGGAAGATCTCATGAAGCAGTCACCTCAGTGAAGCTGTCTTCATGAGGTGTTCATTACTGAATCACACCTTCATGAGGTGTCATCAATGATGTTGAGTCACTTTCATGAAGTGTCAAGAGTGATGTTTATTGGCTGAGCTCTCTCATGAGGTTGATTCACTAGTGAAAGTTACTTTCACAAGGCTGTGCTGTTGTTAAGTATAATTTTTCTTATTTTAAACTAGCATCTGATGAGTTCTGTACATTGAATACTCACATTGCCCCCCCCCTTCAAAGGCTCATGCCCTCATGAGTATGATGACATTCACAGTTGCAAGCCTTCACTGAGAAGTGCTTCACAATGCATCAGTAACAGTTAAAAAAATAACCCTGTAAGTTAAAAAAAAAAAAATTAAAATTGTAAAAAAAATATGTTGCAGAGCTCATTAAAACTCAGTGAGAAAAAAAGTCTCCCTTCACAAGATGTTTGTAAAGTTATGATTGATTTATACACTGACTCAGTGTTCATGATGATTGTTACTCATTTGTGAGCTTGTTCAGCTGTTCATGAAGTCATTCAAATTCATTTTATCAAGCCTCATGAATGACCTGTGCAGATCATAAGGTCAGAGTTTTCACTGTCAACAATCTTCACAACTTCAATCTTTCACCTCTCATCAGGTAAGTTCATGATCATGATTCTTATGATGCTTCTTGTGATGTTTTGCCTTCATAATGCTTATCTTCATGATGCTTGTCTTCATGATGCTTGTCTTCATGATGCTTGCCTTCATGATGCTTGTCTTCATGATGCCTTTTTGCTAACAGCAGTACAGCTCATCATGCTTTGCATTAATCACATCATCAATGCTCTCAGGCAAATCATCTGTGATTTTCATTTGTTTCCTCTGTTCATGCAGGCCTCTGACTCAGCCTCTCACAATTAAATCTTTCATGAGGTAACCCTTCATGAGGAGGCTCAGCTTCATGACTGTGTCATCTCACAGCAGCTTGTTCAGCTCACTGACTGTGAGCAAGATCATGAAGTGATTTGTAAGTGATCTTCATGACTGCTCTCTGTGAGAACACTTCATGACTGATCTTCATGATAATAATTATGAAGATTGAAGACATCTCTTCTTAAGCCTGTGAATCATGTGTTGCTGTCACTGCAGGTCATGATCTTAATCATTTTAAGAGTTGTTTCCTCTCCCCTCATGTTGTCAAGTGCATGAAGTGTCATCAGCACATCAGCAAGACCTGCATCTTCCTCTGTATGATTTTATGATATGTTTTCATGAAGTGTTTTTATTAATCATTCACAGCTTCATCTCTGTCATCTTTAACCTCATCATCTTCTTCATAAAAATTGAGTTCACCTCTGCTCCTGTCTTCACCCTCAGCCAACCCTGACCCTGAGGGTCACAAGGAGGCGCGCAAGGCGTGCAAGCAGAAGAAATGCTGAGTGAGTAAAATTCACAAAGCTGCTGTGACTGCTGTCTAAGCTCAACACCTCTGTGAAGGTGAAGACTCACAGGCTTCACTGAAGAGAAATACTGCTGTGACAAACTGATGATGATTGAGATGTTTAAGTTCTTTCAGAGATAAATATCAGCTCCTGTGAAGATTATCTCTCACAGGACTTTAACTCTGAGTCAGACCTCTTCATGATGTTAAGGATTAATAAGTCTTGACAGGTTGAAGTCAACATGATTCATTTCTTCATGAGTCTTCAAGCTCTGTGAAGTGATTTCATTTTCAGTTCTTCAGTAGTTTAGTGCTCTGATGAGCAGAAGAGATCTTAGCCCTTTGCTCAGTTTCCTCATGAACATGTATCAGCATTGATTATGACTCATGAAGCCTCAAAGAAGTCCTCATGAAACTTCTTAATCAATTTCTTGAAGTTGCAGGTGTTATTCACAGGCTTTTAAGTAATCTCTGAGGATTCCTTTCACACAATGTGATATTGTAGAACAGGTTTATCCTCAGGGCTGATCACAATTCATGAGGCTGTTATAATCTCAACTTTTCACTCCCTTTCAGCTGAGTTCTTCATGAGGTGAAGTGATTTAAACTCTGATGTATCCTCACCTGCCTGCAGTTTATGATCATGAAGCAGGTTAACATGAAACACATCATGAATATAAAGTTCCTCTGATAATTTTAGCTGATAAACAACATTCTCAATCTTTTTTACAATCTGAAAGAGTTCATAACACTGTTAATTCAGCTTTCATGAGAATCACTTCAGGGTTATGTTCTTAACCTTTAATCAAACTAACTGTTCAACTTTATAAGTCACATCAAGGTGAGACTGATTATAATGCTTAACTTGATACTCTTGAAACTTTACAAGAGCTTTGCAGACTTCTATTCAGATCTTGTGAAGATGCTTCATAAATTACTCAACTTCAATGATAATTCTCTTAACTGCAGAGTACTTCATGAGTTCCTCTGCAGTGAGCATATCTGATCTAGGTATGAAGTCATAGATGACCTCAAATGATGCTTTTTCAGTAGAAGAGTGTAGGCTCATGTTGTACATGAACTCAGTTAATGCTAAAAGTGAGGCTCAATTGTCCTGTTGATAATTAACATAACTTCACAGATACTGTTTCAGCATGCTATTCTGTCATTCAATCTGCTCATCAGTTTGTGAATGAAAGGCAGTGCTCAACTGGCAGTCAATCTTCAACATGAACATCAAGTTGACTCAGAGTCATGAGGTAAAAACAGATTCATGATCTGAAATTAAAGCTTAAGCAACTTCATGCAGTTTAATAATCTCTCTCACAAAGGTCTTCATGAGTTGATCAGCAGTTCAGTCCTTTCTGACTGAAATATAATGTGCCATCTTTGAGAATTTACACATCATCATTAATATGACATCATACACACCCCTATAAGCATGGCTCTCTGAAAGGTTAATTATGAAGTTTAAAGTGAGTACCTCTCAGGGTTCCTTCAGAATAAGTATGAGCTGTAATAATTCAAGTTATCTTTCATGAATGACTTTGACTCTCTGACAGATAAGGCAAGAATTACAGTATTTCTGAATTTGCTTCTGCATGTTCAGTCAGTAGTACTTTGCATGTATTAAGATAAAGGTTTTCTCTGTCATGAGGTGATTTGCAAGTGACTCATCATGATGCTTCTTAATAATCTCAAGTCATAATGACTTCACATGAGGTATATAAAGCATTAAGTTAAAGTATAAAAGGTCATTCCTTCATGATCAGAGTGAGTGAAAACCTGACATTTTTAAATTAACTTCATGAGCAGTGATCTGTTTCAGCATATGCTTCATGAGGGGATCAATCTGCAAGAATTCAGGTAACATTTCAATGAGAGAGATGTCAACCTCTTCATAAGATTCTTCATTCAAAACAGCCTCAGAGGCCTGTTTCTGTTAATTTCACTGCCAGGGACTCATTGTGCCTGCAATTAATACCTCATGAAGGTGTACCTCCTGAGTTAATAAGTCATCTTTAAGTTTAATTGAAATCAGAGCTACTGTCAGGAACAGCATTTGTTGCAACATTAAAACATCCTCAGTCTGATTCTCTTGTTTCACTTCACATTGATGATCAGGTCTCTGTGAAAGATTGTTAACAGAATTCAGATTTCCCTTCTGATAAATGATAACAAAATCATAAATTGATAAAGTCAACACTCATTGAACCTGTCTTCATGAGAGCTTATGAGTAGTTATAAAACTTCACAAGCTCAAATGATCTGATAACACCTCAACTGAATGAGTGAATCCTTCTAAATAGTGCTGTCAATGATGAAAACTTTCAACTATCATGAGCAGTTCTTCATCATGAGTTTCATACTTTCATTTCACAGGTATCATCTTTCATGAGAAATAAGCTGTAACTCTTCACTCATCAAGATGTTTTTGTGAGAGAATGCTTGAGATCACATACCCTGAGGCATTCATTTCAAGCTGTATTGATAATATGATGTTGAAATGCTGCAGGAATGAAGCAGTAGTGAAAGCTCACACAAGAACTTTAAAGACAGTCTGTGTCTTCAAAGACAGGAAGCTTGCCCTTCATGAGATCAACTTCTTGTTTAATTTTGCATTAAACTCTTTAGTGATCTCTGTGAGAGATGCAGTGATACATGAGAAGCCCTGTATGAACCTTTGATAAAAGTTCATGAAGCTCAGAAATGTTTACACTTCATGTACACTTTCTGACTCTGATCAGTTGACAATGATGAATATGTGATTCATCTTCATTTCAACCTCTGTATCTGTGATAACATATCTCAAGAAGGGCACATGCTTCACATTAAACAAGCATTTAAAAAGCTTTGTGAACAACTCTGTCATGAGCAGAGCTTTCAAGACAATCTGAACATGCTGTTCATGCTGACTCTCTTTCATTGAGTAAATCAGTATATCATTCAGGAATATAATCATGAAGATGTTTAAATATTCATGAAGAACTTCATGAATATAAGATTGAAAACTTGCAGAAGCATTGATAAGCTCAAAAAACATAATCAAGTATTCATACAGCTCATACTTAATATGAAAGGCTGTCTTTCACTCATCACCCTCATGTATGCAGATGTGATAATAGATGTTTTTAACATTAATCTTCATAAAGATCTGAGCATCACAGACACAGTTCATGATCTCATTAATTAATGATAAAGGGTATCAGTTCTTTTAAGTAATAACATTTAACCTCTGATAGTTCATGCAGAGCTGCAAGCCTTCATCACTCTTAAGTGCAAAGAGCACTGACGCTCTCATGAAAGATCATGACAGCTGAATAAACTCATTCATGAGGTTGATATTCAAATACTTTCATAGTACAGTCAACTCCTTCATGAAAAGATTATACATAAGATCAAAAGGTGATGTTGTTCTTTTCAGCAGATTAATTGAGTGATTTTCTTTATGATGAGGAGACAGAGTTTTCATCTGAGTTTCTGAAAAAACCTTCATGAGGCTCTTGTAGGCTTCAGGAATCAGATTCATGAAGTTTTTTAATTCATCAAGATTTATCACCTGCAATCTCTGCATCATGTAGTTCACTTTAAAGTCTCTGAGTTTTCTCATGAGGTCTTTTATGATGATCTCTTTCAGCAGTGAAGTTATTAAAGAGTTCTCTGCATTCAATCTTCACTGTACTGTAAGATTGATGAAGTCAACCTTCAGATTATTTCATCATAATCATGATAATCTTAAGATTACTGACATCTTTAAGTCAGCAGAGGTAAAAGGTTCATAAGTTTATTTTCAGACTCTGAAAGAGTCTTGAACCTCTATTACTTCATGATAAACAAAATAAGTCTGCAAGGTATCTTCTTCAGCATGATGAAGCAGTAACATCTTAAAGATCAGAGATAAATCCTTCACAATATCCTTGTGAAGAAGATTGAGGTCATTAACATTATTAAGAACAGCTGAAAGTGATCTTTCTGCAAGATGTACTGCAAGTCATAATCATGTCTTCATTTTAAAAAATGCACTCTTCTCTGATCTTGACTTCACAGTGACCTTCATGATAACCTCAGAGGTTGTCATGACATGATTACTGTTGTTAACTGAATCAGTTGACAGAGTTCTGCTCACAGTGTTGTCTGACTTCTTCTTAAGACAGTTCAGTTCTTTATGTTTGCACTTGTCACAGTAGTTACAGTCTCTGTCAAAGAACACTTCTCATGAGGGTTTCAGATTGTGTGATGTAATGATAATGAATGTTGTAAGTTTGTGATCTTTTCACTTCATGATGTTCACAGAGGTGCTTCTGCTGAAGTCATTATTCATGATTATTGCTCATGAGTGAGTTTCAGTTCTGATGCTGGGATGAAGTTTCTTCATGAGTGTAATCAAATCTTCATGAGAGTTTGAAAACACAGGATGTTCATGAATCTTCTGCTTCATGACATGATTCAAGCCCTTGAAGAAGATCATTAACTGAATTTAATGATAATTCTTCATCTCATTTTTTATTTATGTCAGAAGTTCATCTGACCTGTGAAGATACTCATCATCAGATTCACTGCTCAGCTTGTGATAATTCATTTAATTCATTCATGCATTATACACCTGATTATCATGATTTTTTAAAAGAGACTTTAAAAAGTTCTTCTGACTTTCTCAGGTATTTTTCAAGCTCTTTTCTTCATGATATGTGACTCATCACTCTGTAATCTTGTAGTTCAGATATCAATCTGACTCTTCAAGGCAGAGCTTCACAGGAAGGTGCTCAATTTGATGTACATACTGCTGAAAGTGAGGGTAGTCCTTTGTATGATAAAGGTCTTCATCTTTAACTCACTTTTCATAGCAGGCGTGTTTCAGAGTTGAAGATAAATCTGATGTAAACTGTCTATGAGTTTTAAGCTCAGCCTGCCTAGTATGTTCCTTCTCACTCATGAGTTGAATCTTCACAAGTTGAATTTTGATATTCATCATGATGAACTCCTCAGAGAATGTAGAAGTGACGTGTCATGACTGAAAGTTAAAGATGATAAAATCATCATTAACTGTTGCTTGTGAAGTTTCTGAAGTGATTTGTGAAATCATTGTGAAGGCTGATTGAGGAGCTCATAAGTTTTTAATCATTCTTGTTGAACAGCATCCTTACAATGAATTGAAGCAATAAAACTGTAAGTGTACTATCATGAGGTAATATCTTAACTAAGGAATTATGAAGCTATGTGACAATAATGACTTAAGCTTATAGTTGATGGTTTGCAATAGTATGATATTGTTAGTAGGTAGAGAATTATTATTAAGAAAGAAAGTGAGACATACTTTAACCTCATAATATATTCCTTCTAAAGTTAACCTGCCTGAGGAAGATCTCATGAAGCAGTCATCTCAGTGAAGCTGCCTTCATGAGGTGTTCATTGCTGAATCACACCTTTATGAGATGTCATCAATGATGTTAAGTCACTTCTGTGAAGTGCTGAGAGTGATGTTTATTGACTGAGCTTCCTCATGAGGTTGATTCACTAGTGAAAGTTATCTTTACAAGGTTATGCTGTTGTTAAGTATAATCTTTCCTATTCTGAACTAGCACCTGATGAGTTTTGTACATTAAATGCTCACAAGCTCCTTCAAGTCTTTTGAACTTATTAAGCAGAGAAATCACATTTTGAAGAATGTTATTAGAAAATCTGCATTCTCAGGAGAAGCTTAAGACATAAGCTTCATGAAAGTCACCTCTGAGGTTAATAATCAAGTGATTAAACACTTTCATCATTTTTTGCTGAGCATTCTGATCAGCCTTTTTCTGACTTCACCCTTGATGACGCTTCTTGAAGATTTCAGCCTCACAGAGGTTATTATTCCTCAGTGAATGAAGTCAATTAAAGACTCTTAAATTCACTGTGAAGTCATTCAGAGCCACTTACTCAATTTAACAGCACAGCAGAAGAAGACTTCTCAGTTGAATAAAGAGAAGAAAGATCACATGACAGAAAGATATAACTGAGAGATAATTTTAAAAAAGTTCTTCACTGAAGATCTGATCCTTCTACATCAGAAAGACAAGGGGAAGTTAAAAACTCATTGAAGAAACTCATTCATCATTGACAGATTTAAGAAGCACATCAGTTTTCACTTGAAGCAGATGAGTGAGAGGTGTATTAAATGAACATATCACAGTGATGATTTACAACTCTTTCAATCATGAACTGAACACCTTCAGCTTTCAAATGAGCCTGTTTATTTGACATTTTAAACATTATGATGATTAATCTGACAGCAAGCTACTGTTTCACAAGTGAAGAAGAGCAAGAGTGAGGTGAAAAGCATGACTGAGCAGAGGTTACAATTAAGCAGTGAAGACATCAGTTTGTGACTGTCTTTTTAAGACAGGCTGCATGTCAAGCTGAGGCCTCAATTGTGTGTGTGTGAGAGATGTTAATGAGAGGTCTTATCACCTGCTTAAAGCATACTAATAATGTGTACATGAAGTCAGCAGTCTTCTAGTGAGGAGGTGATATAATTATTAACATGTTTTATTACTTTTCTATATGATTAGAAGCCTCAAGCTTTAGGCTCATGATTAATTACATGAAATGTTTACCTCTTCTTATCAGTCTCTTGCTTGCTCCCTTCTTTTCTCTTGACATCAAGTGAAAACTCTTCACAAGAAGGTGTAACAGGTGATGTTGTAATAACAAAAATAATACAATCATTCAATGAATTATATCAATGTTCATCTAACCACGGCGCTTGATTCAATGAACTACTGATCACATGTAGACTTGAATAAGCTGAAGGTTGTAGACTTATGAGATTGCATTTAATACATGAGTTGAGCATGAGCTTCTAACTATGAATCTACCTGTGATTATATAAAACTTTAAAAGACTCATGTGTAACTGTACTGCTTGATGTGTGTAACCTCTCTGCTCAGGGTGCTCATGCTCTGAGCATCATGAGCAGTTGAGTGCTCAAGGTGCTCATGCTCTGAGCATCATGAGCAGTACTGCATGTACGCCTGCTACACATATCAACTAAGTGCTCAGGGTGCTCATGCCCTGAGCATCATGAGCAGTACTGCATGTACGCCTGCTACATGTACCAACCAGGTACCATTTAGTGAGAGGTGTAACAGGAGGTTTGAAAACCTGCTTCCTCAATGATCAGTTTTGCCACTGAATAAAAGACATATAATCACTGCATTGACCTTATCATGACTATATTGCCTATAACACCTCATTCAACACTTATATGATGACTGTTGTACACTCAGCCTCTTACAAGTATCTACAATGCTTAATCAATGATAATCATTAAATTTAAATCATGTACAAGTGCTTCTTGTGATGATCTAGTATTAATGTAATATTCAAGATACATGATTGACAATATTATTAAACTATCAGGATTGTATTTCCTGTCATGACAGGCGCAAGATCACTTTGCTGTCATGATAAGCAAAAGATGATTTTCTCACTAAAAGATAACTTTTCTGTTGCAACAGCTGTAGGATAGTCACAAGACAGCTCACTCAGAAGATATCCTTTAATAAATATAATCTTAATGTTAATAGTACAGTCTTGAATACATTATTGCATGTATGCTGAAAGATTATAATTTGAGTATGATAGTCCTGCATATATCACAGCCTCAGTACAAATATGATCTTTCTATAATCAGATAACCTTTCTTAAATGATTATCTCACCTGCAAGCAGGTGTACATAGAAGACAGTTTCTCTGTTGAAGAATTATTTATCTAATAAGATATCTTATGTGATATGTTACACCTCTCACTAGATGGTACCTGGTTGATACATGTAGCAGGCGTACATGTGGTACTGCTCATGATGCTCAGAGCATGAGCACCTCAAGCACTTTACTGCTCATGATGCTCAGAGCATGAGCATCTTGAGCACTCTATCACTCATGATGCTCAGAGCATGAGCACCCTGAGCAGCAAGGTTACACATGTAGAGCAGTACAGTCACACATGAGTCTTTTAAAGTATTATATAATCACAGGTAGATTCATAGTTAGAAGCTCATGCTCAACTCATGTATTAAATGTAATCTCATAAGTCTACTACCTTCTGACCTATTCAAGTCTACATGTGATCAGTAGTTCATTGAATCAAGTGCCATGATTAGATGAACATTGATATAGTTCATTGAATGATTGTATTATCTTCATCACTATGACATCACCTGTTACACTTTGAGCATCACTCATCAAGATATCAGTTGTGAAATGAACTGTGACTCATGAGTCCCTCAGAAGAATGACAGCTTTCAGTTAAGACTCATCAGTCATTGAGAATCTGATGTCATCAGGGATGAAGATCAAGATCTCATCACCTGACAAGTTCTTAAAGGAACAAAGGATGTTGAGTTCATTTCTCACTCAACTTGATACTTACATTCACCTCAATCACATTATGTTCAAGAAGAAGTCTGACAAAGTGTTGTACACATTCTTCTACTTAAGATCTGATGCTCTTAACTGATTTAAGCTGACCCTCTGAGACTATATGAAAAATGAGAAGAAGGATCATGATGATGAGATAAATGAAATCTTCTTCAGTCTGAAGGAATTCAAGAAGCAGATAAGAATCATGTTTGAGATCATTAATCAAGAAAGAACCGCAGAGTGAGAAATCTGCAATATTATGCAGAAAGAAGTCATCATGATGTATGCAGTCAATTTTCAGAGACATGTCACATACATGAACTGAGATAATACTGCCTTGACTGCGCAGTACTACAAAGGCCTGAAGGACTTCATCAAAGATGAAATCTCTCAATCAGAGTAATCAAGCACCTTGATCAAGATGATTGAAAAGTCAGTCATCATCAACAACCATGTGTATGAAAGATCTATGAAAAAAAGCCAGAAAAACTATGTACCACCAAAAGTGAACAAGCCTTGTGAAAGCACTCAGTATAACAATCAACCTTATTACAGCCCTCAGCTGATGGAAATTGATGTGACTTTTCAAAGGAATTGATTCCAGAGGGGAATCAAACAGTTATCAAAGAGTATTAGAGTCAAAGGAAATTGTTATAACTGTGAAAAGCCAGGACATTTCACACGCAATTGTCAAGTCTCAATGAAAACCTTTTCATCAAAAAAGAAGACATACACTGCTGTGTTAAAAGAGTCAGCGCTGAAGCAATCAGTTCAGCACAACACTATGTCTTGAACAGCCTGTTATGATGACAGCTGTATAATTCATCAGAGCAACAAAGACAGCTCTGAATGATTTTCATGTTAATCAAAAAAGGCAAAAGAGTATGCTGCAACCTCTCACAGGAACTTCATCACAGACATAAAGAGACATCAAGTCAGATGAAAGCAGTTCAGCTTGAAAGACAGTTACATTAACAGTGATGATACAATACCCTCATTCAATGAGGAAGAAGACTTCATGAAAGTAGCCTCCTCTGAAGGTTCAGGAGAACTCATGAAGAAAGATAATAATGAGTGACTAACTACTCATGAAGAAAGGTGAATTCAAATGTATACTGAAATACTTAATGCCCTCAGCTAGAAAGAGGAGTACGTGAAGCAAATAAAAAAGATAAAGGATCAAATTCTTTACATTATTTAAGATGCATTCACGCAGGATCAAGACCACAAAGAAATCAATTATCAAGATATAATTAAAGAGACACCTTCAAAAGGTTCTCAGTTCATCATCAGAGAGGAATACATTACCTCTGACAGAGCACACATCTCATGAGAACTTCACATGAAAGTATGAGAACTTTGAAGTGAATACTTCAAAAGAGATCTGAACAAGCATTCAACTCAGAAAGTGAATCTGAAAGACTTTGAGTATGTAGGAAAGAACTTAAGTTTCTCCCCTTTTAGTTCAAAAAACTAGGAGGCCCTTCAGGTCAGAGGCCCTCAGAGATGCTTATTTCAAAGTCTTCAAGCAGTGAATGACAACAAGAGTTCACTGCTGCAGTACAGGAAGACATGAGCAACTTTCATGTCTGAGTCAAAGTCAATGGTCAGCCAGCCTGACTGTTGATAGACAGTGACTGCACAGGGAACTTCATGAACTCAGAATTTGCTGTGAAACATGCAATTCAAACACAGGTGAAGCAGAATCCTTTCAGACTTCAAGGGTTCAATGAGATCTTTATGAAACATAACAATGAATGAGTAAACTGAGAGACGGTTCCTATGCTTATGCGTTTAGGTCGACATTGGGAAAAGATTCAATTCAACATAACAGAGTAATCAGGAAGTGATATAGTCCTGAGAATACTTTAACTCTGAGCAGTCAATCCAATGATCAATTGAGCTGAAAATGAGATATACTTCATTAAGGGTGATAATCTGAACAAGTTATATTCAGTCCTGAACTCACCTGAAGGTGTGAAGATCTTCACTATGTCAGTGAAAGAAACACATGAGGAATTAAAGAATCCTGACACAAAGATACTGTGAAGCAGGTGAGTTGAAGATGATCAAGACCTCATTATTAAGTTATTTATCCCTAAAGAATATAAAGACTTCAAGGAATTGTTTACAGCTGTGAAGGATCAGGACGCCTTGCTGAAACATTAAGAATGAGATCATAAAATCAAGATCATGAAAGATTACACACTGATGAAGCAACCTATCTACTCATTGTCACCTCAGAAGTTAAACGCTTTATGAGAATACTTAAAGGAAAACTTACAAAAAGGATTCATATGAGAATCTCAATCTTCAGCTGAATATTCAATACTGTTCATGCCAAAATCAGATGGTTCACTTAGGTTGTGTGTTGACTATCAAGCATTGAACAACATAATCATCAAGAACAGTTACCCTTTGCTGCTCATTATGAAACTGCAGGATCAGTTTCAGGGAGTGTAATGATTCATCAAGTTCAATATTTCAGGAGCCTTCAACCAGATTCATATCAAAGAAGGAGATGAATGAAAAATCACATTTTAAACAAGATCTGAACTCTATGAGTACCTGATAATGCCTTTCAGATTAACAAACACTTCAGTGACTTTTCAGGCTTTTATCAATAACATACTGTGAGAATATTTAAATCAGTTCATGATCATCTACCTTGATGACATACTGATCTACTCAAAAAACAAGAAGCAGCATGTTCAGCATGTCTGAAAAATCCTGCAAGCACTTCAAGATGCAGGATTGCAGGTAAAGCCTGAGAAAAGCCTTTTTCATTTCAAGGAAGTACACTTCCTAGGCTTCATAATAACATCAGAAGGGTTATGAATGAATTCAGAGAAAATATGATCTGTGGTTGAATGATCAATATCAAAGAATGTCAAGAAAGTACAGTCCTTCCTTGAGTTCATGAACTTCTATAGGAAGTTTATTGAAAAGTATTTGAAAATCACATCACCTCTAACAGAGCTGATCAAGAAAGATTAAAAATTTAAGTGATCACCTGAAGCACAGAAAGTCTTCAATGAGTTGAAGAAGAAGTTCACTTCTCAACTGATTCTCATGAGTTTCAATCCTGAGAAACTTATTACACTTGAGATGAACACGTCAGATGAAGCTATAGAAGCATGCATCAATCAGTCAGATGAAAAGAGACATCTATGATCAGTAGCTTTTTATTTAAGAAAGTTTTCAAGTGCTGAAATGAGTTACAAGATACATGACAAGGAGCTGTTAACAATTGTTGATGCATTCAAACAATGACATGTGTATCTGAAAGGACTTAAACATGAGGTTCAAGTATATTCAGATCATAAGAATCTATTGTATTTCATGATAATGAAAGTCTTAAATTGAAGACAAGTGTGTTGGTCAGAAGAATTGTCACAGTATAATTTTAAAATTCATTATCAAAAAGGATCAGAGAACATCAAAGTGAACACTCTCAATTAATGAGCTGATTACTTACAAGACAAATCAATCATCAGTCATGCTATCCTTCAGAAGAATGAGCAAGGAGACATGTTTTTCAATAAACAGTTCAACCTCATCATACAGGTAGAGGATAACATTTTTAAAGATGAGATTTGAAAAGTGTTGAAAAATGATAAGTTAGCACAGCAGGTTCTTCAGAATATTAAAGATCATGAAAGCTTTGAAAAGAAGAAAGACTTACTACTTTTTTAAGGCTTGATTTATGTTTCTATCAGTCTTCAACGGAAGCTAATAGGGGAAAGTCATTTCAACAAGACACATGATCACCAAGGAATTAACAAAACAATAAAACAACTCACAAGAACATATTACTTCTCACACATGAGAAAGAAGATTAAAGAGATCATTTAAAAGTGTGACATCTGCTGAAGAAGTAAAGCAGATCAACATAAGTCATATGATTTACTCAAGTCATCAAGGACATCATCAAGATCATGAACAAGCATCACATTAAACTTTGTGATTAAGTTATCAAAGTCAAAAGAACCCCTGATGAAAGTAGTTTACAACTCAATATTAGTCATCACTGACAGACTTATGAAGTACAGATACTTCATACCTTATAATGAAGCATCATCAGCAGAAGAACTTGCATATATATTTTTAAAAGTTATAACAGTCAATCATGAACTGTCAGAAGAGATAATCTCTGACAGAGATAAACTCTTCACCTTCAAGTTCTGAAAATCATTAATGAATCAGTTGAGGATTCATCACAAGTTATCAACATCATATCATCCTCAGATGAATGAACAGACAGAATGATTAAATCAAACTATGAAATAATATCTACAATGTTATGTTAATTATCAGCAAACTAATTGAGTAGAACTCTTACTGATAACTCAGTTAACTTACAACTCAGCAGCAACAGAGACAACTGAAGTATCATCATTTTACATCAATTACAGTTTCAACTCAGCTATGAATGAGGTCAGGAGATTAATAATGATAACATAATGAACAAGAGTACAAGTGAACCACCTCAAGGACCTGCATGAAATGCTACAAAGGAACATCAAGTTTGCCTCAGAAAGATCAGCAGTATATTATAATAAAAAGAGAGATAAGAGATCTACTCTCAAAGAGAGGGATAAAGTATACCTTCTACATCACAATATCAAAACAAAGCAGCTTAGCAACAAATTGAATCACATGAAGTTGAGATCTTTTTGAATTACAAAAACTAAGGGAAGTGTCAACTATGAGCTTGAACTTCCACTCACTATGTGAATACACTCAGTATTTCATGTATCACTACTTGAACCAGCGGACCTGAAAGTATCAATACAAGCAAATCCACCAGAGATCAACCTGAAAAGTCAAGATGTCAAATTCAAAGTAGAGGAAATCCTAAATCAATAAGATATAAATGATGAGTCACACTACCTGATCAAATGAAAAGGATATGATAGTGAAGGAAACACATGAAAATCAGAAGAAAATCTTACTCATTGTGCAGTGAAACTGCATCAGTTTCAGCAAAGAAATCCATCAGAAGTCAGTTCATGTCATTGAAGTTAAAAACCTCAAGTGCAAGAAAGTTGAGGAGAGGCTTGTTAAAAGAATCAACAGCTACAGCAGCTGCACACTTGTTCATCTTCAGCTCTTCAATGTTTTGAAGTTCAGTACAGATCAAGTCTGACTGCTTCTTTCTTAAAAAAGTGATCTGTTTGTGAAGTCTCTCTTTCTTCACTCTCATCTCTCACTTTTGTGTCATGACAGCATCCTTTTCCTTTTTCAGGTGACAGATCTTCACGCTCATCTTGTTGATCTCCTTCAGAAATATGCACAAGTCACAAGAGATGCTCAGCTCAACACAAGTGTCACACTTATCATAATCATTCAACATCTTGCACTCCTTGCCACTGATTAAACAGTGATTACACATTCTCATGACAACCCTTCTGTTCTTGGTGATCAAATCAGCCAGGTGAGAATGATGAGAAGTAGATGACTTCTTCTTTCTGATACTGAATGAAGGCATGAGGAAGGTTGAAGTTTTTGAGGATGAAAACATTGAGGGGGGAGCTAATGTTACATCTCTCACTAGATGGTACCTGATTGATATGCATAGCAGGCGTACATGTGGTACTGCTCATGATGCTCAGAGCATGAGCACCTTGAGCACCCTACCACTCATGATGCTCAGAGCATGAGCACCTCAAGCACCCTACTGCTCATGATGCTCAGAGCATGAGCACCCTGAGCAGCAAGGTTACACATGTAGAGCAGTACAGTCACACATGAGTCTTCTAAAGTACTATATAACCACAGGTAGATCCATAGTTAGGAGCTCATGCTCAACTCATGTATTAAATGCAATCTCATAAGTCTACTACCTTCTGACCTATTCAAGTCTACATGTGACCAGTAGTTCATTGAACCAAGCGCCGTGGTTAGATGAACATTGGTATAGTTCATTGAATGATTGTACTATCCCCATCACTACGACACCACCCGTTACACGGTACACAAGAATATACTGATCCGTGAAAGAATACAATTTTATTATTATAACAGTACTAAGCTAGTCTTTATACAGTTTTCAGGTACTACAGCCGGGCTGAATGATATGCAAACAAGCCCTTTATGAAGGCAGTCATGAAAGTCAGCTCACAGAGGGGTCCTCATAAAATGACACCCCCCCTTAATACATTGACACCCCTTCTTTTAATACATTGACACCCCCCCCACGCTAGCCTAATCAGGCAGTTACTTCAAGAATTCATTGTTTTTATGTTTCAGATATCAAGGCATGCTTTCAAGTGCTTTTGAACACTTGTTTTCACGCGTTTTTCATGCTCAATTTATGAAGATCTAGCTAATATTGATTAAGAGACTGTCACTCACCCCTCACCTCACCACCCTCCTGCCTTGCCGCCTCAACCTCATTATAACAGCTGGCTCATCATCACTGCTGTTGACATCACCTCACCCCCCCCTCCTACCAAATTTCTGAGGCAGCCTCAGCTAATGAAGTGCTGCTCAATTCTGCTCAGCCTGCCATGCAGTGAATCACTGACTGACAAGCTGAAATGACCTCATCAGGCCTTCTGAGACCCCTGGATAGAAAGGAGCCCCCTGAGCTCACTGCCCTCACTGCCCCTGAGATCTCATATCACTGAGACGGTTCATCACAGGGGCAAAGTCAGCAAACTGAGAGAGGGTTGTCTGCCCTGCAGCAGCCTCTTCAGAGGCCTGCTCTAATGTCTTCTCCTGCTGCTGCCCTCACCCTCTCTGCCTTCCCCGCCCTCATCACTCTTATCATCCTCACCGCCCTCCTCATCCTCCGCCTCCCAGTGCTCTCTGAGTCTCATCAGAGGAAGCCGCCTCAGCAAGCAGCTGTTGTGAGGCCTGTTGAGACTGCTGTCAGTCCCTAACGTGAGCAGCATGCTTCACAATCTCAAAGAGGAAGTAGTCCTGCTGAGTTGAGCTCTCTGACTGCCTGCCCTGACCTCTCTCATCACCCTGCTGCCTTCAAATGACCTCAGGGTCTTGAATATGGCTAACCTGTCCTAGAGCTGTCAGTTGTGAGTCTAGTACTTGCTCTGAAGCATGCTCTGAGGCTGAAACTGACTCTGCAGCTGATGAATCTGCCCTAATAAATGCTGGAGGAGAAGGAGAAAGAGAAGAATGAGGAAAAATGTCTAACAGATGATCTCAGAGGTGTCAGTGAGGATGAATATCATCTGATGTTGAAAGAACACCTGTCTTCACGCATCACTGAAGTTCATGACTGCATAGGAGACCAGTCATATGATGAAATACCCCTGAGCAGGCTGATGATTCAGGTCCTCAGCTGTTCATATCTCACTGCTTAAGCATCAGGTTAAGGGCTTCAAGACTGATCTGTCAGCTGAGCTGTCTAAAAACCTCAATATTATGATGATCACTCATGTGAGTCCTTGCTCTTTCAACTTGAGATGTATACTGATGCAGCTGATTTGTCAGGATAAGCTTTATACTCTCTAAAACCTGTAAAAGGTCTCCAGAGCTCATTTCAAAGGCCTGTTTCAGCACAGCGTGACTGCCTTCATCATGAGAGGTCACTAGGGTATTGAAATGCATAACTTGATTGATCCAGGCTCTAACAAAGCGGGTTTTGAGAAGGCGGAACCAGGTATCATCCAGATAATCAATCAGACGCCAGAATTTATCATTCCACTTAATTTTGAAGTCATCCCAGGCGGTATCAAAGTCTTCAGGGGTCAGGACATTGATTTGAGGCAGGCGCCTCATCCTCAGATGAGCTAACAAAGCGGGTTTTGAGAAGGCGGAACCAGGTATCATCCAGATAATCAATCAGACGCCAGTATTTATCATTCCACTTAATTTTGAAGTCATCTCAGGCGGTATCGAAGTCTTCAGGGGTCAGGACATTGATTTGAGGCAGGCGCCTCATCCTCAGATGAGGCGGAGGAGGAGGAGGAGGGTGAGACGTAGTTCATAATTGAGGGGCGCAGGCGTAGGGTATCAAGGTGTAAGTTGAGCTTCAGGGGTGTATAAGGGCAGTCACGCGTTGGAAAATCCTTTCTACGTGTCATACGTGTCTAATTATACTCAATATAGCTAGCTAGTCACGTTAAAGTTACCCGATTAGGGGGGGTGTCAATGTATTAAGGGGGGGTGTCATTCTAAGAAGGGGGGGTGTCATTTTACGAGGACCCCTCACAGAGGTAGCATTCCAGTCACGGAAGCCCACACAAACGTGGCCATTCCACTTCAGAAGCCCTCCACGCAGAGGCATTACAGGCCTACAAGGCACTTATCGGAAGCGCACAGAGGTAGCCATTCCTTTGAGAATATCAGGATTTAGGTGAGAAATTGAGGTTAGGGAGCAGTCGCAGTGAGGGGGAGTGCTAAGTTTTCACTATCGCCTACTTAGTGGCTTGGCATCCCCCCTCTATATTCGCACCACTTTTCGTAGCAATCGAACTCCAGTCAATCCGTTGATTAAATTCAACAGTTACCTTTCTCAGATGCAAACGTCTTTCCTCACCCACAATGCAAGCTCCGGATGGCCTAGGTAGCGGTTTGCAAAGACAGAATTCAGCACGAGATAAGAGCAAGCCTCGCCTTTCGCTCAGTCCAGATACAAAACCGCTTGAGCCACGACCTTCAAAATCCTACAATCTAGTCATTTGTGGAGCGAGGAAACCTAAGAAAGATGGATTCATCTTCAGAGACTTTCTCGGATTTTCGATGGCCCTGAAGCAAAAGAATGTTGGCGGGGATTTCTGGTCTTGCTTTCCCTTAGAGGAACACTTTGAGTACCTGGGAACGCTGCGGCCGCCAATCACTGACATCAAGTTTGGCAAATTTGGTCCTAATCACGACCAAGCGCTCCACGCCTACTCCAAATCCGACTTCAATCATCGTACAGCATGGTGGAAGCAAGTTGGCATGAGGACGCTGAAGGGTGACACTCTGGCTTGGATTGCGGACAAAACAACTCACGCAAAGTCTGGAGATGTCGTCAATATCATACTGGAGAGCCACGGCTGCAAAGGAGGAGGAGTGATGCTCGGAGAGTACACGCTATGGCCACAAGAGCTTATCAGCGCGATAGGAGAGTTTGAAGATGAGGTACAGGTCAATATCATTACGGGAGCGTGTTATGGAGGTACTTTCGTTGATGTTATGCGAGCGGAAGGTCAATACTATCGTTACGTGCAGGCAGCAGAGAGTCAAGGAGGACCTTCATGGTCCACAACGCATTCAGTCAGCAACAGATTTCGAAACTCTCGGTATTCCCAAGCCTTCTGCATGTCGCTCGCACGGATGAGCCTCCCCAGTCTACAATCGCAAAGTGGTCCTAGCGCCAACCCTGCTGTCTCCCAGATCCGTGTCGCAAACCATGAGCTGTTCATGAGAGATCAGATGATAAGAAATATTACTCCCGGTCAGATCGTAACAGAACCGTCTAGTTACCATGGGGCCCCAGTCTCTCTCCAAACCATCATGACAACTATGATCTTCCGCGATTCTGTGGACGTGTTGTACAATCCGGCAGTCACGCACCGAAGACGAAGGATCGAATGGCCTACCCACAATGTCAACTTGCGCCAACTAATCGCTCAGCGATCTACTCGAACACTTCCTTCTCCAGACATCATCACTAGAACACGAGCCATGATTGAGGACGAGTTCGGGAGATGTGATATCAAGGCCTCTCTTCATGCCGACGATCCTGCTATCACCTACTATCACTTCAAGCGTCACAACGATGACTTCGCCCCTCTGTTGAAGCTTCTCTATTGGCGAGGCCGTCAACAGTCAGCTGTGTATGATCTGTATGAGCAGCTTTGCATGCGGGGATTCATCCTCGCCGGCAATGTAGCATTGCCAATGTCGATTCACGAAGCTTCAAAATCGGTCCAAAGCCTCACATGGCTCCTGGAGTGTTTCGAGGCTCCGACAATGGAACGCAGTTTTTCGGAGGATCAGCTTTTCGAGTTCCAAGACGACGACTTCTCTCTGCCGCTGCAATGGCTAGCCACAATGATCGTAAGATCCAGTGCTGACATTCAAGACCTCCTCCAGACTATTCTCGCTTCCAAATACCTCGGCGACATCGATGAAGCCAAGTTTGAGGAGTACATGAAGCATTGCCCGTGGAAGGACATCAAATGTAACCCGAAAGAGGGAGCATGTCCACCAAATCTTCCCAGTCAATTTGGCTTTTGGTTGCCACATGGTGTGCGGGTTGCTTCGGAGGATGAGTTTGCTGAGGATTTGCGGGCTTGCATTGGGCGTTTCAATCGGATCGAGGAGTGCTTTCAGGAATGGTTTGGGCTTCAGCCGGCGGATATCTGCACAGAGGCGCAGCAGAGTTGGTTCTTCGAGGCTAATCCTCATAAATATCCAAAGTAGACATCTGGCTCTGTAACATGAAGATGGGGGAGGCGAGTAGACCCTTAGAAAGAGTCAACACATCCCACCGAAGCAAATTCTATGCCTGTAACATGAGGGTGGTGCAAAGTTTCCTACAATCACCCAATAGACCATCCCGTGGCTACGAATACGAAGAGTCCGGCAAAGATGCTCCAACTGCAACGAGCGACGGGGTAAGTCTGTGACCGTCTTCTAGCTGTGGTGGGCGCGAGAGGTCCCCCGACCGTGATGAGTGTCAGTGCCACATCCTCTGGCCCCGCCACAGAGTGCGGCATGCTGCTCCACCGTGAAGCCCGGCCAGGGAAATTCGACCTCTAGCTTATATGAAAGAAGAGGAGTTGAGACCCGTGAAGGTACTAGTGGTGATGTGATTGACAACACCAAGCATTACAAGGCTTGATACTGTGTCAGCAGAAAACTCCACCACCTGGCTTCAAGACCGATGCTATCAGACTTTAGAGCACTTGACCCGAGGAAACCGCGTGGCGTCGGTGAGCGTGGATCATAGTAAGGCAATGAGTCACGAATCACGATTACATACATGATTATAATAGAAAACTCCATACCAATGATAAAACGCCCAGTTGATAGAAAAACTCCATACCAATGATAAAACGCCCAGTTGATAGATAACCCTACAAAGGAAATGAAGAATATATACTCCGCCGATAACTTATTCACACCTTGCATTTATGAGCCAAAACTCACAATCCCACCCATACATATCTACCTAGCATGCCGTTGCAGTGGTAGTTGACACCACCGACCTCGTCGTAGAAGTTGCCACGCTGACCGTCATTGCGAAAGTGACAGTATTGCTCACATAGAGATTGAACATCCCAGTGCCACCACAGCTTTGCGTGGTGTTGCCAATCCAAGGCTTCAGGCACGCCTTGAAGCCGATCAGTTGCGCCAGAGCCGTGAAAGCTGAGGTGACAGCTCAGCGCTCCCTTCCTTATTCCAGCCCAACGTAACAGTATGTGGTGGCGGGCAAAGCAGCTTTGGCCATTGAGAGACAGAGCTCTGCGGACATCAAGTCATTAGTTAAAAGGAGTTTGAGAAGGGCGCGCGTGCCAGCGGGTTCAGGGAAGCAGCCTTGAGAGTAGTAGCTCATGGTAGCGGTGGTGATGATGGTGGTGAAGCAGACCTTGGCGGTGGTGTTGATAATAGTTGAAGTCATAAGGGTGGTTGTAGGGGCTGTGATGGTGGTGGAGGTAGAGCTGACGGAGGTGCTCATGATTGTGATTGATGTTGTTGTGTTTGTTGTAGTGAGGGCGGTCGTGCTTATAACATAGGTGGTGTTCAGAGACGTTGAAGTCCCCAGGCTCATAATAGAGGTTGATGAGTAAGTGGAAGATGCATTAGTGCTATTAATGCTACTAAGATCAGTGATGCTAGCGCTGTCAGTGATGCCTGTGGCGCTGATGCTGTTGCTGACGGTCGTGCTTGACACCACGGAGCCAAGAGAGGATGTAGTGGCTGTTGTTGATGCAGTTGAACGGGTGAAAGATACAGCCGCGCTGCTGTTGAAGGATGCAGTCGCGCTGCTGGTAGATGATAGAAGCATCGCACTGAAAGTAGAGCTTGAGACAGACGAAGATGTGGAAGAAGCTGAAGTAGACAATATGACTTGATACACGTTCATTCTGCTACTCCCACCGTAGTACTCAAACGCGTTGCTCATGCACGTGAGCGTACATCCTGTAACGTTCGCGGTTGCGCCGGCCACAGGGTGGCGACGGCCACTGATGTTGTTGTGGTACTGGTTGCAAGAGGAGTTGTGGTGTTCGTGGCAAGAGGCGTTGTCGTATCGGTAGAAAGGAGGGTTGTAGTCGTGCTAGAGGCGTTAGAGACACTGCTGAGTGACGAAGAAACTGAGGGTGTGCTTGAGCTGATGTTGACAGTGGTAGATATGGTGGAGCTGATGATGAAGCTTGAGCTCAAAGAGCTTGAGCTGAAGCAGGGAATGAAGCCGCACCCTGGCGTATATTTGGTTATATCATAGTAGATGCTGGCGAATGTGTCGTCCTCACTGCATGATTGAGTTGTGTCGCCACTGTCTATCATCAGAGTTGGTAGCGTCCTTTTCTCATGAGATTATTGTGGAACACTTACGGGCAGCTTCAAGTACATTTCTTTGCACTTTTCAGGTAATACTTGGTGAGGGCTGAGGGTGTGTTACCACATCAGCATTGAGTATGATACTCTGTGCTAGCAAAGGTATATCCAGCACCCTGACATGTTTTTTGGCAATTTTCCATTCTCGTTGTTTGGGGTTGTACTGTTTCACAAGTTGACGGCCGTTGCCGTTGTAGTAGCACCTGAGATGCAAATCTTGTGGTGCTGTTTGATAGTGCCAGACTCATCATCTGAGATTGAACAACAGCACTGATGGTCACCTCATGGACTCTGAAATTTAGATCGCCCGTGTTAAGGATTCAGACATCAGATACGCTGTGATCTGTGTTGAAATTCGCCGATTCGCCGCCGAGCAGGGGTTTAGGGCAGGGGTTTAGGGCAGGGGTTCTAGCGGGAAAAGCAGTCACGTCATAGGCGTACGTATGTCTAGGCTTAGCGAAAAGCTCCTAAACATGTATATTAGCGGCTCGAAAGCCTCGAGTTTCTGCTTTCTTCCTTACGTTCATTTTATTCAATTTTGGACCGATATTTAGCTAGTGCAATAATACATTTATTTGGCCTCTAAATAATCGTCCATTACAACAATCTGGATAGTTCCAGGGTTCAGGCAGAGCAGCGATGTTAACTGGATCATAAGTGCATTCACTGACGGTGATGTACTGCCCTTCATGAAAGTTAAAGTCTGAATGCTCCGCCTGAAGTTCTGTCTGCTTGAGTAGTTTTGATTTGATGATTTCTAGCGGAGAGCCTCCCTCATTGCAGATCTGAATCTTACGCGTGACAGTGGTACCAGCCGTAACGACATCAAAGTCCGTTACTGGATTCAGATCATACTCGTCGCCCTCTCCGGTACTGATACTGAAACTAGTGATTGGAGATGTTGTCGCACTCCCCGTCATCAACACGTAGCTCACTCCACCATCAGGTCACACAGTGAAGATATTCTGTTGTATAGAACGAATATTTAGAGGCCAAATAAATGTATTATTGCACTAGCTAAATATCAGTCCAAATTGAATAAAATGAACGTAAGGAAGAAAGCAGAAACTTAAGGCTTTTGAGCTATTAATATTATTAATCACTTTGAAATATTATTATTCCCTTTCATGATCCTGCTGATTAAGCTTATTATAATATTAAATCTCTTTTGAATGACAGATGTTTTCCAGACCATTTCAGGGGTTTCTGAGACGTAAAGTCTTTGTGAACACCGTGTCTCTTTGAGTATTCTGGACTGAGGTCACTTTCTGGCACCTTGTGCGGTGCCGCTGATGCACGAGTCCACTGCATGCCGTGCCATATTCCTTCATAATCATCAAGGTAAGAAGTAGAGACCCATCTTCTGTGATTGATCATCTCAAACACTAAGATTTAGAGCAAGTCCTAAAGGACGACAAGATGATGAAAAATATCTTGAGCAATAACATCGGCAGTCTGAACTCTTTCGTAGCTATCAAAATATCCGTTGCCTGAAATTCAAAATAAGGTAGGATCAAACATGACATGCAGCTACGCCCATATTGCACATGAGTTATGACAGGGGTGGATATCTGTGATTCAAATTATGAGGAGTGTGCTTCGAGGAAAAACATGGTCACACGCGCACTTTTAAGCGCTCCTACCAACGATGGCCGGTATCCCCTGAAAACGAAGCAGCCCAGACGTGCCCTCTCACGCCCCCCCAACTTAGACTCTGTTCAAGCAGCCAAGCCACTTGGTATATCACACTCATCTGATGCGGCGGATCATTGGTTATCCTTCTCGGTCAGAGGATTTACAAATACGATGTCAAGCCATCCGCGACAGTAAAGACACTCTTGTTCGAATTGTTGTTACGTGCACACCTCCATCACGAGAGCAGGCAACATCATGATTCGCGAGGGCGTCTGGGAAATCAACCGTGCGATCAATCTGTGTGGGGAAAGACTTTGTGCAATTGTACGGGCTGCTTCTCTTGCTTGGAGATGTCACCACACGGTGGGGGCTGCACCTCATTATGCAGTGAGCGAGAATGCTGCATGCATCCAAGATCTGCGAGATCGCCCGAGATCTACCCATGGAGAAAAGAAGAACCGTCATGGATCCCCATCTCACTACACCGCTGTTAGAAGCCCAGTCTACGCGTGAGGATCCAGCTGTCGAGGTCCAAAAATGTCCCAGAAAACCGATATCGAGTCAACGATTGACAACGCCGAGAAGAAGTTGCCGCCAGAACAACTTCACGACAAACAAGGCTACATTCTCGATGCGCGCCTGGTGTCCAACCACGGATTGAAAACGGACAAGACGGGACAAACAATCCTGTAAGCGCTCAGGTCTATCCTACCTGCCCTGATACTAACCTCATAGCACAGAATACCGCAGCCCAGCGATGACCCCAACGATCCCCTCAACTGGGCCCAGTCCAAGAAGCTGGTCGTCCTCGGGGTCGTTGCGGCCTCGGCCTTCCTCCCCGAATTCGCAAGTGCAATGGGAATCATCACGTCGATCCCGCAAGCACGAGAATGGCATATCCCACAAAATACCGTCCTCCACAGTCTAGTCGGCAACCTGGCCATGCTTGGTTTCGGAGGCGTCTTCACCGTGGTGTGCATGACCTACTTTGGGAGACTGCCGGTGCTGTTCTGGTTCAGTCTCTTCGCCCTGTGGACGGCAGGTTTCTGCGCGGGGGCATCGACATTCAAAGAATTCATGGCGGCGAGGATCCTCAATGGATTCTTCTCCGTCGTTGCGTACACTGGAGCCTTAATCTACGTCAACGACCTGTTTTTCCTCCATGAGCACGCTCGCAAGGTCAATGCTTGGGGCTTCTCCGTTCTGCTAGCACCGTATCTCAGTCCGCTGATTACGTCCTTTATGCTCACAAAGCTCAACTGGCGTTGGACTTTTGGTATCTATACCATCCTGGCTGGCCTCTCCCTGATCGCGATCGTGTTATTTTCGGAAGAGACGTATTACGACAGGTCGATCCCTGCAGATCAGCAACCCAGATTCATGTCTCGTCTGAATCGCCTCATTGGTGTCGAGCAACTGAAGTCTCGACGCCTTCGTCCCAGCTTGGTCGGCGCCCTCATGCGCCCGATCAAAACGCTCTCGAAGCCTACAGTATTCATTAGCGCAATCTTCTACCTGTTAACCTACATGTGGGGAATCGGTGCGTCGGTCCATGATCTGAAATCTCTCTGAATCTTTACTAACTACCTTCAAACCAAGGCATTAATGCTACTCTTAGCATATTTCTACAACCACTTTACCATTTTGGTCCACGGCAAATTGGTAGGTCCCACCATCGTCCATGTTCAGGTAGTATAGCAAAAGTTCGACACGGTTGACACCTTGGAACTTAGGCTTCTTCTACTTTGCCCCCATCGTCGCCGCCATCCTCGGCTTCATCGTCGGTCACTGGCTCCACGACGCCGTTACCCACCTCTACATACGCCGCCACGCTGGACACCTCGAGCCGGAAGCCCGACTCTTGGTGATATGGTTCTCGACGCCACTGATGGTAACCGGCATTGTGCTGGTAGGCTTCGCTCTGGAGCGCGGGTGGCATTACATGCTCACAGCCTTCGCATGGGGTCTCTATGTCTTCGGCCTTGTCATTACCACTGTTGCTATCAACGCATACAACCTAAGTTCATATCCAGAGGCGTCCGGAGAGGTTACGGCGTGGATCGGCTTTGCGCGCTCATTAGGTGGTTTCGTCGATACATATGTGCAGGTGGCGTGGGCCAGGAAGGTCGGACCGGCGAAGACGCTTGGTACACAAGCCGGCATTGTCGGAGCGGCGTTTCTCTTGATCGTGGGGATGCAAATCTTTGGAAAGAAATTGAGAACTTGGAGTGGACCGTTGAATTTCAACACAACCAGATAAGCAGTAGGAATAGTCATCAACATCGTGTCAATGATTATAGTCGGCGCGTCAGGAGCTCATGCCTGTCCTTATAAGAGCCTGCTTACACACACACATGTTCTTTGTTCCTCCTCTTGAATTGCCTTTAACGCTCTTTCGATTCCTTGAAATCTCGTTCAAACCATAGCCATTCACGGACGCCACGTCCATCATACGTCTCCTACAATTATAGTCGCATAACTCGCCATTGCCTTCCGATTCACATCCGGGCTGAGAGGCTTCCCCTCCTCGGCCATCTCAGACAGCAGCTTGAAATAATTGATGTAAAAGGCCGGCGTATAGGTGTTGAAGAACTTGGCCTCCTCGTCAAACGGATTCGAAAAGGTATGCGGTGCGCGAGTTGGAACAACGACTAGGTCACCTACTTTTGCGTCGATGTCGGGACGGCCGTTGGCATGGAAGCGCACGGTGCCGGCCGTGACGAGAAAAGTTTCGTCGTGCATCTCATGCCAGTGTTCAGGCGGGCCGGAGGTATGTGGGGGGATGGTGAGTTCAGCACAGCCGATGCGGTTGTCTGTGAGGAGGCAAGGTCAGCTCATCAGTAGTGTGAACTCGTGGCACGCGGAGAGAGACGTAAAGCTGAAGAGGAGCGGCAAATCAGGGTGAAGGGTCGTTGGGAATGCAAACGCATCAGGCAATTTCAATAAGTGAACCAGTACCGGTGCGAGAACCATCTTCTTGAACGCGGATGGTCAAGGTGCCGAGCTTGAAGGTGTCGCCTTCTTTGGCACGGACGAAGTTGATGGGCACAGAGGGAGTGGTCGCCATGCTTTGCCGCACTTGTTCTGGAGAATGCGTGGATTGGAATGACTTGCAACACCATGGATCTGGGATGTAGAACGTTATCGGCGTCCCCAAAGCTTGGGGCGGAGGATCGCGGAGCTTGGCTTACCCCTGTAGGCGTTCCCCGCAAGCTAAATAGCTGGGTAAGGTCTTACCCACGTATCTTACCTGCCACCCTACGTACTTGAATGGTCCATTTTTCACCCGCCAACCCGCACCGATGTCAGTGCAGTCTTTTGAAGAGGCATCGCGATCGAAGAACACTCCGCCAGACCTTTGAGGCTCAATTCGGGGTCATGTGTTGTACATCTGATCTTTTATTCACTAAAAGTGTATTGCATAGAGATATGCAAATGCCGACAGCACCGGATGAGGCCCTGGTATCAAGGGGAATGGGACATCGTCGAAGATATGAAAATACTCAGGCCGAGTGCAGAGGGCATCCATCCGTCTCTGCAATTAGATAAGCCTGACACTGTTACGCAAGCTGTGACACCGCGGAGAGATGTGCGGAGGCCGTGGAGAGCTTTGTAGTGATGAAGAGGAAATCGTGACATGTGTTACCGTAGAATACAGAAGAGAAGGAATCGTGGTTGGCTTCAAAACCAGGCAGACTTTCCAGACCGACTTCCAACGGCACTGAAGTGTCCCGTGGGCTTGCATTTGCATTAAGGGAAGAATGTGTCCAATGACTCGAGTCCACGAAGTGTCCGACTAATTCCTCTCCTTCGCTACCTCATCATTAATCTATTCGCAAACACCCAAGGAGGTCTAGATATCTTTCCGCTTACTCTCTCACACCAACACGCGTCTGATGGACTAACAGAACTTCAACACTAACTCCCCGGCAATGTCAACCATTTAGTCTTCCGGCAGCGCTGATGCAAAACATCACCGACCGCCTCAATTACGCGGATCATCTCAGCCTCAGGATCGGCTCGAAAACGCTTTGGCACGGGCGAGAACACATCCCAAACCCCAGCAAAACTGACTGGCTGACCTTCAACCGCACCTTCAAGAAGACCCGTCGATGCAAGTATTCAACCCCTATCTACAACAACTGCGCCCGGCTTCTTCCTCTCCTCTCCTTCGAAGACAAGATGACAGCCAAGACCAAACCCTAGACCCGTGCCTGCAATTTCTGCTACTTCTCTTGCGAGGAGAAGTATTTCCGCAAGAAGAAGCGGTTCCCCCGAGAGGAACTGCGGTGTTTTCCGCTGCGATCTCTATCCCCAGCTGGTCACTTGTGGCATAGAACAAGGACGACAGAACTGGAAAATTGCGCGCGATGACAATCAGTTCGAGAAGATGAAAATAGTGCTTTGCAATGTGTGTTTGACAGTGATGAAAAAGTATGGGTAAGTTGCAAGCTACGATGCCACGCGGCCGCGGGACGCTCTCTGATGCGACAGTTCTAGAAACCCTTTTGGTCTGGCTGATATCGCTCGGAGCCTCCTGGTGGCATTATGTGGGGGGCTGTAAGGCAGAAGTCTTTAACGCAGAGGTCCATCAGCTACTGCACCATGATGGTTGAGCGAGATGAGCTCTTATCGAGTAGTTCCCGCTACCCCGGACGCTGAAGAACGGCGCGCTACGGTAGGGACACTTGCCACGCCGGACCTGTTCCTTGACGCGGGCGAGGCGGGCTTCTCAACGAGGTATCACCTATCGAGCCTGTCTTCCTCGACGCTGCTAACATGCGCCCGAGGTCGACGACCATCATCAATGCATGTGCAGATGGAGCGTCCCTCGCCCGTACCCATATTGGGAGATCCACGCTTGCAAGCCCACACAGCAAAACCGACGATGCATCTCGCCGTCCGAAGTCTTGAGCGGTGCCACAATGATAGCTGTACGACCAAGACCCCGCATGATCTATGGGCACCTCCTTTATCTCCCTGTCCTACAGCCTCATCGCTCTATTCTCCGTCTTGACAAGCCCCCTTGCCCCGCTCAGATGCAACCCCGCATTCGAGCCCTCCTCAGCGGCTACGGATAGCTCTATATGTCTCTTCCCCAGCCTCAGAAAGCTCTTACATCTCCTGTCTGTCGAGCAAGCCTCACCAACCCCTCCATGTCCCAGAAAACATTAACCCAGCAAGAACATTAACCTAGCACCAACAATCACACCCTCAAACAAACCTCATCTATCCTCCCGACCCCATCAACCATGGGCCTCCCCACCACCCAAAAGGCCGCCGTCTGCGAAACCCCCCGGCCTCGACACCGGCCGCGCCACCATCAAAGACATCCCCGTCCCCCACCCTTCCGACGACGAAATCCTCGTCAAACTGCACATGTCCGGCCTCTGCCACTCCGACGTCCACCTCATGCGCGACGACTGGAGTTCCCGCGGCCTCAAAATGCAGGTCCAAATCGCCGGCCACGAAGGCGCCGGCGTCGTCGAAGAAGTCGGGAAGAACGTGACCAAGTTCAAGGTTGGCGATCGCGCGGGCATCAAGTGGGTTGTCAGTACGTGTGGGGACTGCGAGTATTGTCTCAATGGCAGGGATGAGCTGCATTGCGCGCGCCAGAGGAATAGCGGCTTTACGGCCGAGGGGACCTTTCAGCAGTACTGTGTGACGAGTGGGAGGTATGCGACCAAGATCCCCGGAGGGGGTCAAGGATGAGGAGGCCGGGCCGGTATGTCCTTCTCCTAAGCCGCAAAAGTCCATTTCCTCATCGCCCCATTCCCCGCTCCCCGACCGAGGCACCCTCCTCTCCCCCCGTGACAGCCTCTCTCCTTGCTGCCCCTTACCCTGCCCAGGCCACTACTCACATCCCATGGTACAGATCATGTGCGGCGGCGTCACCGCCTCCACGGCCCTCAAACGCTCCGCCGTCAAACCCGGCCAATGGGTCGTCCTCCCCGGCGCCGGCGGCGGCCTCGGCCACTTCGCCGTCCAATACGCAAAAGCAATGGGCATGCGCGTCATCGCCATCGACGGCGGCGCCGAAAAGGGCGACCTCTGCATGCAGCTCGGCGCGGAGCATTATATTGATTTCACGACCGAAGACGATATCGTGGGGAGGGTTCGGAAGGTTACGAAGTTGGGAGCGCACGGCGTCGTTGTGACTGCCGCGTCCAAGAGCGGGTATGATTCCGCGCCGCACTTTTTGAGGGCGGGGGCCACCATGGTCGCGGTCGGGTTGCCCAAGGAGGAGTTTTTGGTGGGCGCGAGCCCGTTTCAGTTGGTGCTGGGGAAGTTGAATATTGTGGGGAGCGTGACGGGGACGTTGAAGGATGTGGATGAGGCGTTGGATTTTACGGCGAGGGGGTTGGTCAGGCCCATGTTGGACAAGGGGACGATGGCTGATATTAATGAGCTGAGCGATCAGATGTTGGCGGGGAAGTTGTCGGGTCGGCGGTTATTGATCTTTGGGCTTGGCGGGAAGGACGGAGGGGGGGGTCGAAAGCCTCGAGTTTCTGCTTTCTTCCTTACGTTCATTTTATTCAATTTTGGACCGATATTTAGCTAGTGCAATAATACATTTATTTGGCCTCTAAATAATCGTCCATTACAACAATCTGGATAGTTCCAGGGTTCAGGCAGAGCAGCGATGTTAACTGGATCATAAGTGCATTCACTGACGGTGATGTACTGCCCTTCATGAAAGTTAAAGTCTGAATGCTCCGCCTGAAGTTCTGTCTGCTTGAGTAGTTTTGATTTGATGATTTCTAGCGGAGAGCCTCCCTCATTGCAGATCTGAATCTTACGCGTGACAGTGGTACCAGCCGTAACGACATCAAAGTCCGTTACTGGATTCAGATCATACTCGTCGCCCTCTCCGGTACTGATACTGAAACTAGTGATTGGAGATGTTGTCGCACTCCCCGTCATCAACACGTAGCTCACTCCACCATCAGGTCACACAGTGAAGATATTCTGTTGTATAGAACGAATATTTAGAGGCCAAATAAATGTATTATTGCACTAGCTAAATATCAGTCCAAATTGAATAAAATGAACGTAAGGAAGAAAGCAGAAACTTAAGGCTTTTGAGCTATTAATATTATTAATCACTTTGAAATATTATTATTCCCTTTCATGATCCTGCTGATTAAGCTTATTATAATATTAAATCTCTTTTGAATGACAGATGTTTTCCAGACCATTTCAGGGGTTTCTGAGACGTAAAGTCTTTGTGAACACCGTGTCTCTTTGAGTATTCTGGACTGAGGTCACTTTCTGGCACCTTGTGCGGTGCCGCTGATGCACGAGTCCACTGCATGCCGTGCCATATTCCTTCATAATCATCAAGGTAAGAAGTAGAGACCCATCTTCTGTGATTGATCATCTCAAACACTAAGATTTAGAGCAAGTCCTAAAGGACGACAAGATGATGAAAAATATCTTGAGCAATAACATCGGCAGTCTGAACTCTTTCGTAGCTATCAAAATATCCGTTGCCTGAAATTCAAAATAAGGTAGGATCAAACATGACATGCAGCTACGCCCATATTGCACATGAGTTATGACAGGGGTGGATATCTGTGATTCAAATTATGAGGAGTGTGCTTCGAGGAAAAACATGGTCACACGCGCACTTTTAAGCGCTCCTACCAACGATGGCCGGTATCCCCTGAAAACGAAGCAGCCCAGACGTGCCCTCTCACGCCCCCCCAACTTAGACTCTGTTCAAGCAGCCAAGCCACTTGGTATATCACACTCATCTGATGCGGCGGATCATTGGTTATCCTTCTCGGTCAGAGGATTTACAAATACGATGTCAAGCCATCCGCGACAGTAAAGACACTCTTGTTCGAATTGTTGTTACGTGCACACCTCCATCACGAGAGCAGGCAACATCATGATTCGCGAGGGCGTCTGGGAAATCAACCGTGCGATCAATCTGTGTGGGGAAAGACTTTGTGCAATTGTACGGGCTGCTTCTCTTGCTTGGAGATGTCACCACACGGTGGGGGCTGCACCTCATTATGCAGTGAGCGAGAATGCTGCATGCATCCAAGATCTGCGAGATCGCCCGAGATCTACCCATGGAGAAAAGAAGAACCGTCATGGATCCCCATCTCACTACACCGCTGTTAGAAGCCCAGTCTACGCGTGAGGATCCAGCTGTCGAGGTCCAAAAATGTCCCAGAAAACCGATATCGAGTCAACGATTGACAACGCCGAGAAGAAGTTGCCGCCAGAACAACTTCACGACAAACAAGGCTACATTCTCGATGCGCGCCTGGTGTCCAACCACGGATTGAAAACGGACAAGACGGGACAAACAATCCTGTAAGCGCTCAGGTCTATCCTACCTGCCCTGATACTAACCTCATAGCACAGAATACCGCAGCCCAGCGATGACCCCAACGATCCCCTCAACTGGGCCCAGTCCAAGAAGCTGGTCGTCCTCGGGGTCGTTGCGGCCTCGGCCTTCCTCCCCGAATTCGCAAGTGCAATGGGAATCATCACGTCGATCCCGCAAGCACGAGAATGGCATATCCCACAAAATACCGTCCTCCACAGTCTAGTCGGCAACCTGGCCATGCTTGGTTTCGGAGGCGTCTTCACCGTGGTGTGCATGACCTACTTTGGGAGACTGCCGGTGCTGTTCTGGTTCAGTCTCTTCGCCCTGTGGACGGCAGGTTTCTGCGCGGGGGCATCGACATTCAAAGAATTCATGGCGGCGAGGATCCTCAATGGATTCTTCTCCGTCGTTGCGTACACTGGAGCCTTAATCTACGTCAACGACCTGTTTTTCCTCCATGAGCACGCTCGCAAGGTCAATGCTTGGGGCTTCTCCGTTCTGCTAGCACCGTATCTCAGTCCGCTGATTACGTCCTTTATGCTCACAAAGCTCAACTGGCGTTGGACTTTTGGTATCTATACCATCCTGGCTGGCCTCTCCCTGATCGCGATCGTGTTATTTTCGGAAGAGACGTATTACGACAGGTCGATCCCTGCAGATCAGCAACCCAGATTCATGTCTCGTCTGAATCGCCTCATTGGTGTCGAGCAACTGAAGTCTCGACGCCTTCGTCCCAGCTTGGTCGGCGCCCTCATGCGCCCGATCAAAACGCTCTCGAAGCCTACAGTATTCATTAGCGCAATCTTCTACCTGTTAACCTACATGTGGGGAATCGGTGCGTCGGTCCATGATCTGAAATCTCTCTGAATCTTTACTAACTACCTTCAAACCAAGGCATTAATGCTACTCTTAGCATATTTCTACAACCACTTTACCATTTTGGTCCACGGCAAATTGGTAGGTCCCACCATCGTCCATGTTCAGGTAGTATAGCAAAAGTTCGACACGGTTGACACCTTGGAACTTAGGCTTCTTCTACTTTGCCCCCATCGTCGCCGCCATCCTCGGCTTCATCGTCGGTCACTGGCTCCACGACGCCGTTACCCACCTCTACATACGCCGCCACGCTGGACACCTCGAGCCGGAAGCCCGACTCTTGGTGATATGGTTCTCGACGCCACTGATGGTAACCGGCATTGTGCTGGTAGGCTTCGCTCTGGAGCGCGGGTGGCATTACATGCTCACAGCCTTCGCATGGGGTCTCTATGTCTTCGGCCTTGTCATTACCACTGTTGCTATCAACGCATACAACCTAAGTTCATATCCAGAGGCGTCCGGAGAGGTTACGGCGTGGATCGGCTTTGCGCGCTCATTAGGTGGTTTCGTCGATACATATGTGCAGGTGGCGTGGGCCAGGAAGGTCGGACCGGCGAAGACGCTTGGTACACAAGCCGGCATTGTCGGAGCGGCGTTTCTCTTGATCGTGGGGATGCAAATCTTTGGAAAGAAATTGAGAACTTGGAGTGGACCGTTGAATTTCAACACAACCAGATAAGCAGTAGGAATAGTCATCAACATCGTGTCAATGATTATAGTCGGCGCGTCAGGAGCTCATGCCTGTCCTTATAAGAGCCTGCTTACACACACACATGTTCTTTGTTCCTCCTCTTGAATTGCCTTTAACGCTCTTTCGATTCCTTGAAATCTCGTTCAAACCATAGCCATTCACGGACGCCACGTCCATCATACGTCTCCTACAATTATAGTCGCATAACTCGCCATTGCCTTCCGATTCACATCCGGGCTGAGAGGCTTCCCCTCCTCGGCCATCTCAGACAGCAGCTTGAAATAATTGATGTAAAAGGCCGGCGTATAGGTGTTGAAGAACTTGGCCTCCTCGTCAAACGGATTCGAAAAGGTATGCGGTGCGCGAGTTGGAACAACGACTAGGTCACCTACTTTTGCGTCGATGTCGGGACGGCCGTTGGCATGGAAGCGCACGGTGCCGGCCGTGACGAGAAAAGTTTCGTCGTGCATCTCATGCCAGTGTTCAGGCGGGCCGGAGGTATGTGGGGGGATGGTGAGTTCAGCACAGCCGATGCGGTTGTCTGTGAGGAGGCAAGGTCAGCTCATCAGTAGTGTGAACTCGTGGCACGCGGAGAGAGACGTAAAGCTGAAGAGGAGCGGCAAATCAGGGTGAAGGGTCGTTGGGAATGCAAACGCATCAGGCAATTTCAATAAGTGAACCAGTACCGGTGCGAGAACCATCTTCTTGAACGCGGATGGTCAAGGTGCCGAGCTTGAAGGTGTCGCCTTCTTTGGCACGGACGAAGTTGATGGGCACAGAGGGAGTGGTCGCCATGCTTTGCCGCACTTGTTCTGGAGAATGCGTGGATTGGAATGACTTGCAACACCATGGATCTGGGATGTAGAACGTTATCGGCGTCCCCAAAGCTTGGGGCGGAGGATCGCGGAGCTTGGCTTACCCCTGTAGGCGTTCCCCGCAAGCTAAATAGCTGGGTAAGGTCTTACCCACGTATCTTACCTGCCACCCTACGTACTTGAATGGTCCATTTTTCACCCGCCAACCCGCACCGATGTCAGTGCAGTCTTTTGAAGAGGCATCGCGATCGAAGAACACTCCGCCAGACCTTTGAGGCTCAATTCGGGGTCATGTGTTGTACATCTGATCTTTTATTCACTAAAAGTGTATTGCATAGAGATATGCAAATGCCGACAGCACCGGATGAGGCCCTGGTATCAAGGGGAATGGGACATCGTCGAAGATATGAAAATACTCAGGCCGAGTGCAGAGGGCATCCATCCGTCTCTGCAATTAGATAAGCCTGACACTGTTACGCAAGCTGTGACACCGCGGAGAGATGTGCGGAGGCCGTGGAGAGCTTTGTAGTGATGAAGAGGAAATCGTGACATGTGTTACCGTAGAATACAGAAGAGAAGGAATCGTGGTTGGCTTCAAAACCAGGCAGACTTTCCAGACCGACTTCCAACGGCACTGAAGTGTCCCGTGGGCTTGCATTTGCATTAAGGGAAGAATGTGTCCAATGACTCGAGTCCACGAAGTGTCCGACTAATTCCTCTCCTTCGCTACCTCATCATTAATCTATTCGCAAACACCCAAGGAGGTCTAGATATCTTTCCGCTTACTCTCTCACACCAACACGCGTCTGATGGACTAACAGAACTTCAACACTAACTCCCCGGCAATGTCAACCATTTAGTCTTCCGGCAGCGCTGATGCAAAACATCACCGACCGCCTCAATTACGCGGATCATCTCAGCCTCAGGATCGGCTCGAAAACGCTTTGGCACGGGCGAGAACACATCCCAAACCCCAGCAAAACTGACTGGCTGACCTTCAACCGCACCTTCAAGAAGACCCGTCGATGCAAGTATTCAACCCCTATCTACAACAACTGCGCCCGGCTTCTTCCTCTCCTCTCCTTCGAAGACAAGATGACAGCCAAGACCAAACCCTAGACCCGTGCCTGCAATTTCTGCTACTTCTCTTGCGAGGAGAAGTATTTCCGCAAGAAGAAGCGGTTCCCCCGAGAGGAACTGCGGTGTTTTCCGCTGCGATCTCTATCCCCAGCTGGTCACTTGTGGCATAGAACAAGGACGACAGAACTGGAAAATTGCGCGCGATGACAATCAGTTCGAGAAGATGAAAATAGTGCTTTGCAATGTGTGTTTGACAGTGATGAAAAAGTATGGGTAAGTTGCAAGCTACGATGCCACGCGGCCGCGGGACGCTCTCTGATGCGACAGTTCTAGAAACCCTTTTGGTCTGGCTGATATCGCTCGGAGCCTCCTGGTGGCATTATGTGGGGGGCTGTAAGGCAGAAGTCTTTAACGCAGAGGTCCATCAGCTACTGCACCATGATGGTTGAGCGAGATGAGCTCTTATCGAGTAGTTCCCGCTACCCCGGACGCTGAAGAACGGCGCGCTACGGTAGGGACACTTGCCACGCCGGACCTGTTCCTTGACGCGGGCGAGGCGGGCTTCTCAACGAGGTATCACCTATCGAGCCTGTCTTCCTCGACGCTGCTAACATGCGCCCGAGGTCGACGACCATCATCAATGCATGTGCAGATGGAGCGTCCCTCGCCCGTACCCATATTGGGAGATCCACGCTTGCAAGCCCACACAGCAAAACCGACGATGCATCTCGCCGTCCGAAGTCTTGAGCGGTGCCACAATGATAGCTGTACGACCAAGACCCCGCATGATCTATGGGCACCTCCTTTATCTCCCTGTCCTACAGCCTCATCGCTCTATTCTCCGTCTTGACAAGCCCCCTTGCCCCGCTCAGATGCAACCCCGCATTCGAGCCCTCCTCAGCGGCTACGGATAGCTCTATATGTCTCTTCCCCAGCCTCAGAAAGCTCTTACATCTCCTGTCTGTCGAGCAAGCCTCACCAACCCCTCCATGTCCCAGAAAACATTAACCCAGCAAGAACATTAACCTAGCACCAACAATCACACCCTCAAACAAACCTCATCTATCCTCCCGACCCCATCAACCATGGGCCTCCCCACCACCCAAAAGGCCGCCGTCTGCGAAACCCCCCGGCCTCGACACCGGCCGCGCCACCATCAAAGACATCCCCGTCCCCCACCCTTCCGACGACGAAATCCTCGTCAAACTGCACATGTCCGGCCTCTGCCACTCCGACGTCCACCTCATGCGCGACGACTGGAGTTCCCGCGGCCTCAAAATGCAGGTCCAAATCGCCGGCCACGAAGGCGCCGGCGTCGTCGAAGAAGTCGGGAAGAACGTGACCAAGTTCAAGGTTGGCGATCGCGCGGGCATCAAGTGGGTTGTCAGTACGTGTGGGGACTGCGAGTATTGTCTCAATGGCAGGGATGAGCTGCATTGCGCGCGCCAGAGGAATAGCGGCTTTACGGCCGAGGGGACCTTTCAGCAGTACTGTGTGACGAGTGGGAGGTATGCGACCAAGATCCCCGGAGGGGGTCAAGGATGAGGAGGCCGGGCCGGTATGTCCTTCTCCTAAGCCGCAAAAGTCCATTTCCTCATCGCCCCATTCCCCGCTCCCCGACCGAGGCACCCTCCTCTCCCCCCGTGACAGCCTCTCTCCTTGCTGCCCCTTACCCTGCCCAGGCCACTACTCACATCCCATGGTACAGATCATGTGCGGCGGCGTCACCGCCTCCACGGCCCTCAAACGCTCCGCCGTCAAACCCGGCCAATGGGTCGTCCTCCCCGGCGCCGGCGGCGGCCTCGGCCACTTCGCCGTCCAATACGCAAAAGCAATGGGCATGCGCGTCATCGCCATCGACGGCGGCGCCGAAAAGGGCGACCTCTGCATGCAGCTCGGCGCGGAGCATTATATTGATTTCACGACCGAAGACGATATCGTGGGGAGGGTTCGGAAGGTTACGAAGTTGGGAGCGCACGGCGTCGTTGTGACTGCCGCGTCCAAGAGCGGGTATGATTCCGCGCCGCACTTTTTGAGGGCGGGGGCCACCATGGTCGCGGTCGGGTTGCCCAAGGAGGAGTTTTTGGTGGGCGCGAGCCCGTTTCAGTTGGTGCTGGGGAAGTTGAATATTGTGGGGAGCGTGACGGGGACGTTGAAGGATGTGGATGAGGCGTTGGATTTTACGGCGAGGGGGTTGGTCAGGCCCATGTTGGACAAGGGGACGATGGCTGATATTAATGAGCTGAGCGATCAGATGTTGGCGGGGAAGTTGTCGGGTCGGCGGTTATTGATCTTTGGGCTTGGCGGGAAGGACGGAGGGGGGGCGGTGGGGAGTTGTGGGATGAATTGGGCTGGTGGGTGGAATGTGCTGTGAGGGTTGGGCAGGAGGTTGTGGTGTGGATAGCTCATTGGGAATCCGGGAGCCATGGCTACGGCAACCTTTTTAAGTTTCACTGCTGCTTTGACCAGTCTTCATCAGTTCTAGGCTGTAAGATCATCCAATGATGCCGCAGTATCCATCATCCTCTTGACGCGAGCGGGTGCAGCTGTGGTGAGTGCTTTACGCAGCCAAGCGATCTGAGTGCGGGAGACGCTCGGCTGATGCGCTGAGCGCTGGGCATGAAGGGTGCCATCTCTACTAATTGCTTGCGGGAGAACGGGATGGGGAATCCCCTGGATGAAGTCGTACGATGGGACTAAATTTTGCTCAACGTCTTTTGTAGCTTAGGTCTTCGGATGGGAACAAAAGAATGGTAGCTGATATGAGACACGGAACTGGTGCTTTCTAGACTGATGAAGTGCTTAGCCGTTCTTCAGCATGCTGGGTACTGGGAGCTACTCGATAAGAGCTCATCTCGCCTTGCCCAGCCAATCTCAACCATCATGGCGCATTAGCTTATGGACCGCTGCGTTACAGACCTCTGCGTTAGAGACCTCTGCCTTACGGGTCTCTGCTTATGCGCAAGGAACTCTATTCCTTGCGTTCCCAACCCCACAATCTAACGCCGGTTCAACATGCATACGGGGTGAATCTAATCTCCAAGTGCACTCTATAACCAACGCCAATGCCCCCGACTCCCTGAAATGCTCTATGCCCCGAGACGCCATCAATGCAAGACTCCTCAGCTTAAAGGCACCGCAATCGCAATGGCAACGCAAAGGATCCCACCCGCGCCTGTAACTCCCATGCTTCTCGCTCCCGCTCCCTTCTTTCCCGGCGCCGTCGTGGCACTCGCGGGCGCCGTCGGCACCGGTACGCTGCTCATCGACGCGGCCACAGCGATTCGGACGTTTGGCTCCGTCAGCGGGGGCGCCGTGTCGTTGATGAGGAGCCCCTGGATGACTTCCAACGCCGAAATCTGCTCGCCCACACCATATACATTGTCGAACGAATCCGTGTACCATCTCGATCCGCACGTCACGTTGTCTTTGCCCCCGGAACATGCCGCCGCAGCACCCCGAGCCGAGGGCCGGAGGAGACCCATGATGGCACCCCGAGTGTACGGTGCCACTTGCGTCGTTGCCCACATCCAGCGCGCCAGGTATGCTTTGAAGCTTTGAGCGTCGTTGTTGCACGACGAATCCTTCTCACACATCGTTTCGTACATGACGTTCGTTGCGTTGGGGAAGGGCGAAAAGAAATAGGCGGCCGCATTGAGTAGACCGGTCGTTCGAGCCTCCCAGACGGTGGAGCCATTGGTGTAGTTGTAGAGGACGGCGGCTCCGTAGAGGAAAATGCCCACGTTGTACGTCTCTTGGTCGTGATCGACGGCGGTGCAGTTGATGGTGTCGTCCGTACCATCAAACACGTTATATTTGTTGTCGATCAAGCCCACCCGAGCGGTCCAGTCCCAGATCTTCTCAGCCCAATCCACATAGGTCTGGTTTCCCGTGTAGCGTGCCAGCCGGGCGGCCAGCTGAAAGAATCCCCCGTTGGCAACCGAGTTCTTGTAGTTATAGCCAGCATTCGAGCTGAAGATCTGCCATTTCAATCCTCCAGCACACGTCGTCATGTCCCAGCGTGGTACCTGTGTGTTCCATAGCGCTTCGACGAGAGGCAGCCATTGCGGGGACGTTGACGGTGGCGCGGGGTAGTTCTTTTCGAGGGTGGACATGACAGCAAAACCCCAGAATGACTGATCATCATTGCCTTCATCGAACTGTTGCGCCGGAACCATGTAGTCATGATTAGGTCCTACTTGGCTGAGGAGTGCTTGTGTCGTGACGTTGTTGTAAGTTGTGTCGTTCGTGTAGTACCAGTAATCGACCAGGGCCCCCCACATTGCGCCAGCCTCCCACCTGCACGGGACAAGCGTCAGTGAAGACAGCTTCGCAGGACACGAAGACGACAGGAGTAGCCTCACCAATAGTAAGGGGGAGGAAGCAGTCCAACTTGACTTGTAGTGACATTGCCGGTGTAATACGACATCATACCGTAGGCGATAGTACTGGCTGCATTTTGAATTGATGCTGGCAGGAGATATCAGTGCGATCAGCAAGACACGGTGCAAGGATTGGAAGCCCTGGGAATGCTGAGGTGCTCCCTACCAGGGTCATCAATGTCCAGCTGAAGGGCAGCGGTGAGCTGTAGTCCGGCCGCGACCAGCGCAGCGCAGCAGATGCGCGAGGTTATCATGATTTCAATCGGGACGAGTTACACAAGAAAGAGACCGGGGCATAAACGGGGATCGCTTGCCATGCTTCGGTTTCTGCAAGAGCCAAGGGCAAGAGCAAGGTGCAGTGCAAGACGCAAGGGAGAGGGCGAGAGGGCGAGAAGGCGTGGCGTCAACATGAAGAGGCGAAAGATGCTTGGCTGAGGAGGCCTGTGCTCGCTTACGGTACTGGGGAAGCATGCTGGCATGCTGGCATGCTGGCATGCTCGCATGGCGTCCACGCGGCCAAGGCCCCTGTTTGTCCAATGTCTGCACCTTGCACCTTGCACCTTGCACCTTGCGCCTTGCACCTTGCACCTGCGCGGTGAGATCATCACCATCATCCAATGAGGCTCCTTCTGATTGGATTTGTTCGACCTGTTCGACCAGGGGTCCCATGTGATATCTTGTCCAACTTCGCCACTCCTACACAGCGACCCCTTCTTCTTCACTTCTTATGAATAGATGGAATCTGGATTCGTGTTTATATATATATGTGTGCGTGAGTACATAATAATTACCATGCCCCGTCCTTTGCTAGCCCTCCGCACGCCTCGAAGACTGGGTTGCCACGAAACATGATATTAGATACCTAGGTACAACGAATAGAACAATGGCTTAGCCTCAGCGGTGAACCTAGAGAGTTGATGGAGCAAATCAATAGAAACCCTTCCTAAACACTTGTTGCCGAAACTTCATGGCTTGCTTCCCGACCTTGTTGAGGCTGGGTCTGTGAGGCCTGATTGGACGCCGCAGTACTTTCGCTCTGTTGCTGTTCGGGGTGAAGTCCCTGGCCATTACTCGGGCCCAACGCTTGCTCGACCTGGAGCTGGTGGGAAGGAAAGTGTTCAGGATTGCTAGAGCCGGAAACGCTTCCGCCCTCTTGCTGCTGGGGCAGTGCCTGCTGGGCGTCACTGGAACCAAAGATACCGTCGTGCGGATGCTGCTGTGGCGGTTTCACATCGTTCCCACCGAGCAGACCGTTGTCTTGTTGCGCTTGGGATTGCGGCACACTGTTGCTGTCGAAAAGATTCTCATCCTGCCGGGGCGGCGGTTCCTGGGCGCTGCTGCTACCATGCATGTACGAGTTATGCTGATACTGAAGCTGAGGTTGCCCCTCATGCAGGTACGACGGTTCCTGGGAAGTGCTGGAACCAATGATGTCTTGGTCCTGTGGGTGCAGAGGCTGAGGTTGCAAGGTAATATCGGGATCAAAAGGATCCGCATGCTGTTGCCAATGTGACGCCTGCGCAGTATTCAACCCGAGCAAATCTTCGCTCTCCTGCGTTTGGGGTTGCTGACGAGTGTTGCTATCGAGGACACTCTCCTCTTGCCGGTGCGGCGGTTCCTGAAAACTGCTGGAACCAACCATTTCTTCTTCCTGCTGATGCTGAGATTGAGGGTCTTCGGCAGTATTAGAGCCAAAAACGCTGTCGTCCTGCAGCTGCTGGCTTGAGTCTCCCGGCTTCTGACCATAAACAACGTAGCTATAATACCCCCGATTAGTGTATGAACATTGGTCGACAACCTAGCCCGAGAGATCGGCGAGTGCGCCAAACACTCACAGTTTGACATAAGAATGCTTGCTCTTATCACGAAGATCTTTCCTAACATCGACGAGGAAAACCTCAACTTCCTGCTGTGTCCAGCCCAATACCCTGGTGAGAAACGCCATGGAGAATCCTTGAACGCCTTCCGAGAAGTCTGCGTTTCCCCACCGTCCTAAAAGCTTGTCCTTTTTGCCCTTTGGCCACGAGTTCAAAGGCCATTTGTAAACCGTCTCCTGTATGTTAACGAAGCCCGCCGCAGCCATTTGCGTGGCAAATTTATTAGTACCAGAGGGATCAAACCCGACCTTACGACCGGCTTCAATCATCAAGCTGGACCACTTCGACAGGGCGCTATCAGGGGGAAGGCTGCCATCATCACTCGTGATTGGGAAACAAATATCCTGCATCTCAACCCAGCAGCCGGGATTGAGGTTTCTGGTAGAGGATTCAATCAACCTGTGCACAATGATCAGACAGAAAGTCAACTCACTCGTAACACTGCTCCAAGAGGCGTGGAAAGTCTTTTATCGCGACAATCAGCATACGGCCATGGATATAGTCGAATTTGTGTTTATATTCCCATGTTTCCTCCGAGTCATCGATCAAGAAGACAGTGTTAGGCGCCACACTTGCAACAGTCAAAATTGTCCAGGAAGCTGTGAAGTCGAAGGCTTACAATTCTGGCTGGACAGGACTACGGCAGTGAAACATCAGCTGACTCGTAAGGTCCATATCGGTGTCTTGGAACTTGCCTCAGATCAGTGCCAATGACCTTCGTTAAAGGATGTTGGTCGGCTTTATCACTGTTAGCACTTTGCGGTTGAGAATATTATTTCGTTGTTAAGAGAGACTCTACCGAAATCCAAAGCCCAGATACCGGTACCGGTACCGATATCGAGAACGTATTCGAGCTTGTTGCCAATGGGAGCAAGAGACAGTCGGCCGTCAAGAGTTAAGAGAAACAAATGATGCTGAAGATCTAGATTTATCTTCAGCACTAGCACCCCTCCGGTTGAAAACTTCTGCCTTACCCAGACGGCTAGCCTCTATCTAGGCAAGATTTTCAGCTCAAATGCATGTAAGGTTACAACAATATGCTTACCTCGTCGTTAGGTAGGTGATATCCTTTGCATGACAGTGAAGTTAGCATGATCCGCCTCGCAATTGTACAGAAAGAACGGACTTCCGTCTTTGTACGCATGATAGGTACGACCATTTTCTTTCCGGTAGTCCCTAACGCTCGAGCTGATGGAGGTAAAGGCACTCTCCCTGAACCAAAGTAAATAAGCCGTCGACCGCGATTTAGGATTAACGTACACATCGCTCGTTTCGCCATAGGCCGAATCTCGGTCGTCTTGGAGCGTACCTGTGCCGGACAAGGAGGATCGTTCAGACTGCGGAGACGTCAACTCTCATATTGAAAAGGCAGCGAGGCCAGTTGGTGGAGCAAACATCAACTTCAAGAACGTTGCCAGCCTGTGATACATGTTGAGCTAGGTCCGAGTCTTGGTGGGGATGGTGAGATTCGATTTGTGGTACTTGTTGCGTTGGTTCCATCGGATCAGTCGTGGTGGGATCCATGCTGGGATCCATGCTGGGATCCATGCTGGAAGGAAGCAATCCTTGGCTCAAAGTAGGACAGATTGGCGCGGGATGGCTACAAGCAGACGGATGGTTATGGTTGTGCTTCTGCTTCTTTTTCTTTTGCCTGCGGACACTATGATCATGTGCAAAGGCGCAGATGCGATGAATACGAGAGGAAGGTAGTGGGGGTTCAAGCCAGGGCTAGATAATTAAGCGCATGCGCCGCAGCGGTGCAGATGCAGGCGCTGTTGCCAGCGAGACACACCAATTGTACGGTGAGAAGTGAGCGCGCGTCCGATTTGAGATGGTCTCGACGCCGGTTGAGCATCTCGACCAAAGAACTGGAAATGCAAGTCGCTTTCACCATCCTTGCATCTAAACGCCATCGTTGAGCGCTCGTATAGAGCTGCAGTGGTGGAAATTCCTTGGTATGATGGGCAGCAATCCACGAAGGCGAGGCCATATCCCGGCAAAGGAGTGCCGCTGTCTTGATGCAGGAGATTCGACACTTCTCGCGTGCTTGCCCGGTCAATAATAAGGTCATGCTTGATCGACCCTGCCTCGTCAATTACTCCCTCGTCACATGACGCCCGGACCAGAAGGTGGGCCGGAGAAACTCCCCGACCTTGCCCGGATCGAGTATAGAGTCGGCGCCGCCCTATCCTCGCCGCACTTACCTACCGCGTGCCTACCTATAGGTAAGGTACTTACACCTGCTCTCCGCAATCACCCAGAAGCGATGAACTGCGGCTTCTTCCACGTCTCATGTCTCCTGTCTCCTATCTCTTTCGATTGCCCTCCAAGTTGAATAGAAGAGCGCGACGCTTGCGGACGGCGACAATGCTCATCAGTTTGTGTGTCATGTGCCTCTTGATCACGCCGTTCTACTTTCTATACAAACCGCCCGCTTTTCTGCTTCGCTATTTCCAGCGTCGGTGGCCAGATGTCCTCTGGCGCGTTTCGACGTCTTCCAAGGTCATTGCCCTCACAATTGACGACGGCCCATCGGAGTACACCAACGAGATATTGCAGATCCTCACCTCCAACGGTGCAAGCGCGACCTTCTTCATTATCGGCTCGCAAGTCGCAGGGCACGAGGAGACGCTGCAAGATCTGATCCGCAACGGAAACGAGCTGGGCAACCATGCGATGCAGGATGAGCCTTCGCGATCCTTGAGCGATGCCACTCTCGTCGACCAGATCCAGTCTGTGGAAGAAATGCTCCGCGAGGCCTACGCTGCCGTTGACGCGGAGCCTCCTCCTAAATACTTCCGACCAGGCTCAGGCTTCTTTAGCCAAAGGATGCGGAAGATGCTGGGCAGATTGGGCTATCGGCTAGTCTTTGGGAGCATCTATCCACACGATCCGCAGATTCCCTTCTGGCGTATCAATGCGAGCCATATACTGAGCATGTTACGGCCTGGAGGGGTCATCATCTGCCATGATAGGAGGAGCTGGACGGCCCCTATGCTACGAAATGTGCTCCCCGAGATTCAGCGCAAGGGTTATCGCATAACTACTGTCACAGAGCTGTTGAGGGAAGCAAGGACGTGACTTGGCTGAAGGCACCTTATTGTTCTATCCAGAATCATTCTTCAAATGTGCGGTCAGTACTACGGGCTATGAGTTGGTTGACGCGCTCCACAGTCACTTCACAGCGGGCTACGGAGGCGGTATCCACACTGACCGCAAGAGGGTGTTCGAGAGTCGCGACTGCAGCAGAAAATCGAGGGGAGGGCAGTAGGAAGCGGAAGGCGGCGAGTTCAAGGTTAGCCGGATGCAGCACGCTTTACCGGATGAAGTACTTCACCTGCACACAGAATACGGGCGTAGGAGTGCGTGGATCACACTGCAGATAACTGAGATGGGATTTCGACGAATCGGACGCTCAACATAGAAGATGTGGTAGGGAGATAAGGGAGATAACGTGGTAGGCGATTGTGGATTGGTGGTATCCAATGTCAAAGCAGGCGGAACCTAGGTACAGGTGCCGTGTCGTCGGATCAGGAGATCAAAAACGAAGCTGCAGATGCTCGATGCACCTCACCAAGTTAAGAAAGGCAAGAATACGAGTACGGTAAAGGTAACTGTTCTTCGCCATATCCCTCGTTGTTTTGTTTTGGTATGAGTGGCAAAGCAGAGTGTGCGCAAACTCAGACGATCTCACGCCATGATAAGGGAACATTGACCCGACATCATGCTCGAGAATAGTACGGGCATTAGGCAATGAGCAACGATATTCTAGTATTTGTATTCATACTTGACGTTGGCGATGACTTAGCGCACGAGGCACAAGCATCAAAATTCAAGAACAACGGGCAAGACAAGCATTGGGCCAAGCAAGGTTCCTGCGGCTCCCAAAGACAACGAACAGGGCTGGTTCCAACCCGCTTATGTACTATTGCATCCCATTTCATTTGGGCCAGCATTGGAAAGATGGAGGACGGACGAAGTCTAGTTGATATCGTGGTGTTTCAACCTTCATTATCAAAGGATCCGGCAGCGAGGGCACACTAGATGGATGCAACACGGCGGACAGCCGTGTGTATTGCAAGGCCTCAAACCTTGTACTAGATCTCCTGTTTCCGTAGAAACCCTAACGGCGTTTGTAACAACTTGCCTGGTAATGTTTGTACTGGGCATTGTAATGGCGCTCGACCAGTTCCTTGAATCTCCGATCACTAGATCCTCCCCAGATCTGCTTCTCGGAAAGCGGACGCACATACGTAACCATGTCCCACCACAACCACAATGACCACTCGGGCCACAGCCATGATCATCATGACAATCATGATCACAGTCATGGCGGGCATGACCACTCCGATGACATAGAGCCTGCCCTCCAATCCCTCATCTACCAACCAATCGAATTCGACAGCATCAGAACCCTGAACGAGACGGAGCCCAACTCGGGTACGAAAGTGGTCCAGAAGACATGGGCACAACGACTAGATGCCCAGCCCTCACTGACCAGTGACGCGGACGAGCAACTCCTCATGTTCGTACCGTAGGTGTGCCCCCCCCGCCCCTCACAAGCTCGGCCCTAGCCTGATCACCCCATCAGCTTCGCCGGCGCCGTAAAGCTCCACTCGATCCTCATCCGATCCTCAACCGACGACTCGGCACCGCAAACCCTCAAACTATTCACCAACAAAGACGACCTGGACTTCGGGTCCGCGTCAGAGCAAACGCCCACCCAAACGCTCACGCTCTCGCAGACCTCGGACGTGCAAGAGATTCCGGTCAAGAGGACGCTATTCAACAATGTCTACAGCCTGAGTTTGTATTTCGAGGATAATCACGGGGATGATGTCACGCGGGTTTATTACTTGGGTTTCAAGGGGGAGTTCATGCGGCTGAACAGGGAGCCGGTGGAGTTTTTGTATGAGAAGGCAGCGAATCCAAGGGATCATAAGTTGGTGCAGGGGGTAGGAAACTTAGCGGCGCAGGGGTCGGGGCATGGGATGTAGAGGAGCCTATGTGAGAAATGACAGTTGGATGTGGGAAGTGGTACTTGAGAGAGAATCGGACCTGAAATGAGGAGCCATTGCACGGACTTGGTGGCTGGCATCCTAGGGCTGGGCGGACCCGTGGACATTGTCATTGCTGGCGCTGTTGATTGAAGGTTGAATATGCATATAATGATACGACGATACTAAAAGCTTGTGCTAATAATTCAGAATGCTCCAAAGTTGTAAAATCAATCAAACCAACGCCAACGCTATGCAACAAGGATGCATGAACAACAAAACAAATACCTATACCAACATCGGCTCCGGAGCTTGCGCGGCGCCCTGTTCCTGCGCCCTCACTCTCGCTCTCGCCTTCCTCAGCCTTGCCTGTATCCGCTCACTCTCCGCATCGTCAATCTCGCTTGTCGGCGCCTCTGACAGAGTCGGCACCACCTCATTACCCACCGTAGCTCCCCCGTTAATTTCCGCCTCGAGCGCATCCAACTCATCCTCCACCTCGTCCTCATCCTGATTACTCATCTGCCCAGCCAACATATCACTAATCTCCCTCTGGTATTGTCTGGCCTCCTCATTCTCGCCCATCAATTTCTCCACATTCTCCACCCCGCCCATTTCAGCATGGATTTGTTTAAGAACAGCGGTGCCTTGTTGAAGACCGAAAAGCACGTCTTTTTGTACCAGCGCGAATTCCACGCTGCTTGTGAGTTTCTCGAGGGTTTCGAGCTGGGCGTCTGTTTTGGCGAGGAGGGATTCTTGATATTTTTTACGGCGGAGGGCGAGAAGGGCTTTGGACTTGTCGCCACGGGAGAGGCATTCTTTGGCGATCGCGGTCTCACGGTCGGTGATGATGGTGATGCGGTGTTGGTATTGGTGGAGCTTGTCGCGTTGGATCTTCATGTCCAGGATTGCCCTGCGCGTGGTTAGAGTCCCTGTTGAACACAGCAAAGAAAGACAACATACTTGTCCTGCGCGGTGATCTTATGCGAACTCGGAGTGTTGCCCATCGTGACATGATCACGGCCCTGTTTGATGGTGATGGCATGTCCAGATGCGAAAGATGATGTCGGCGTGCAGCCTAGGCAGTATGTAGGGCTGTTATCGATAAGATCTACGGGGAACGCCGAGACGGATTTTTCGATATCGTACTTCCATACCAGCAGAGGCAGAGGCGGACCTAAAAGGAATTTTTAGACGTTAATGATGCCGCCACGGCATGGAGGCGGAAGGCTGACTCTCGGGCAGGGCCTTGACAAAGAGGTAATAGCCCTTGCGTTCATCCGCAGCACAAATCCTCAAGGGACGAGTTATCTCGGCATCGCACTCGACCTCCGCGAGCTTGGAAGCAGTCAAGAGACTGACAATATCTGCTTAGGTATACCAAATTGTTCGTAAGCTCGTTGATGAGCAAGGTCAATACGGTGACGCCCAAACCCCGCGACTCTCTGTTCCGGCCGTCTACGAAAAGATCAAGCGGTCGAACTCGAGCCTCAACAGGAAAAGCAAGAAGCTATTAGAGGACAGCATAGAAAGAGTGCTTGGAGTGTTAAATGAGGAAGCTGCAGAGAACGACGAGGTTGGATCTATAGAAGGAGATTTTGATGGCATTGACATCGGCGAGACATCTGTTCAGCCGTCAAATGACATGAACAGGAGCCTCGTGGGGATGTGGGCAAAAACTACACCTCGGGCGAGCGAGCCCCAGCAGGTGCAAAACACAGACAAAGACACTACCCCAGCACCTACCACATCGAAAAAGCGACAGGCCAATGGGGAACCTATCGCAAAGCGACGAAAGGCCGCAACAGACGTCGACCGTTCACCGCCCACCCATGTCAGTCTTGCTGATCTGGGAGGGGTGGACTCTGTCATTCAGGAACTAGAAGATCTCATAGTTCTTCCACTTCTACAGCCACAAATCTACGCTACATCAAGGATCCAACCACCGCGAGGTATATTATTGCATGGTCCACCGGGCTGTGGTAAGACAATGATCGCAAATGCATTCGCTGCGGAACTCGGGGTACCATTCATTGCAATATCTGCACCCTCTATAGTCTCTGGGATGTCTGGGGAGTCAGAAAAGGCGCTGAGGGAACACTTCGAGGAGGCCAAGAAGCTGGCACCATGCCTGGTGTTCATTGATGAAATTGATGCTATAACTCCAAAAAGGGAGAACTCGCAACGAGAAATGGAGAAGCGGATTGTCGCTCAATTGCTTACGTGCATGGATGACCTGGCTCTGGAGAAGACTGGCGGCAAAGCAGTCATTGTGATGGCTGCCACGAACCGACCAGACAGCCTTGACCCTGCATTGCGACGAGGCGGCAGATTTGACAAGGAAATAAATTTGAGTGTGCCCAACGAGGCTGTCCGTGAGCAGATCTTGAGAGCACTCACCAGGCAGATGATTCTGGATGGTGACTTCGACTTTCGACATCTGGCTAAGCTAACACCCGGGTTTGTCGGAGCCGATTTGAACGACCTGGTCTCTACGGCAGGATCTGCGGCTATCAAGCGCTTTCTTGATACTCTGAAAACACAATCTGCGGAGATGGAGATCGATAGCGACGCTGATATGGTCTCAGCAAAGGTGACTGAACTAAGACGGCTAATCAAGAGGGCAAAGGAGCCTGCCGCCGGGGGCATGGAAGCCGTATCAATCACAAATGCCGATTTCCTCACTGCCCTGCCCAAGATCCAACCATCGTCCAAGCGCGAGGGCTTTGCCACCATTCCCGATACCACCTGGGCAGACATCGGCGCTTTGGGGCCCGTGCGAGAGGAGCTTCTCACAGCCATCGTCGAGCCAATCAGGAGCCCAGAAAAGTACGAACGTGTCGGCATCACCGCACCCACTGGCGTACTATTGTGGGGTCCTCCTGGATGCGGGAAAACACTCCTAGCCAAAGCAGTAGCGAACGAGTCGCGAGCGAACTTCATCAGCGTCAAAGGTCCCGAACTGCTGAACAAGTACGTTGGCGAATCAGAGCGAGCCGTCAGACAAGTATTCGTGCGAGCACGCTCGTCAATCCCCTGCGTCATTTTCTTCGACGAACTCGATGCTTTGGTCCCAAGAAGAGACGACGCGCTCTCGGAGTCATCAGCGCGGGTTGTGAACACCTTACTCACCGAACTGGACGGTCTCAGCAACCGCCAAGGTATCTACGTGATAGCTGCGACCAACCGGCCCGACATCATCGATCCGGCCATGCTTCGACCCGGACGGCTGGAAACACTACTTTTCGTTGACTTGCCCGGTGTAGATGAGAGAGTGGAAATACTCCAAACACTCGTCCGCAATCTACCCATCGCGTATACCCCAGAAATTGCCGCAGTTGCCAGAGGGTGCGACGGGTTCAGCGGAGCAGATCTCGAGAGCTTGCTGAGGAGGGCGGGATATGCGGCGATTAAGCGGAATGGGGATATCACACTCGAGGATTTCTTGACTGCGAGGGCGAGTGTCAAGCCGAGTGTGGGGGATCGGAAGAAGTATGAGAGGTTGAGGTTGCAGTGGGGCGGTGGTGCTTGAGGGCCTGTGGTAAAGGAGCATTTCTCCTCTGCTCGTCACGAGAAGGAGTGCGGATGACCTAGCTAGGATACCCCGTGCGGCAAATCTGAAATCTCACAGGTCCGCTGAGACAGAACAAGCTCTTGTTGGCCGGCTGGAGTGTATGGAAGTAATGGAATATTCGACGACCATAGTCTCGGAAATAGACGATTCAATAAGAATTGGTCGTGGGATGGAAAATCTTATGAATGTTGCAGCACGTTTCACAGCATGGAGTGGTTAGTTTTCCTGCTGTGTAGCAAACTCTTCTATGATTCGAAGAGCTCCAGAACCGACTCCTTCCCCTAAAACCAACCTCCGTCAACCTGTCCACCCCTTACCGCACACTACCGCTTCACCTGATAATACCCCGGCGCATACTCCGTGAGCCAGCTCTTCTCAATCTTCGTAACATCCCGAATAAACGTCTTATCCCCCGTCTCCATCACCTCATGAAACAGCACCCAATCCGCTTTCCGATTCTTCCAGTCCGTCAGTAAAGCATACGAGCAGTCTAGCCGAGGATCGTACTCACAAACATCAGCGAGCTAGGATGAGCATGCAAAACCGTACCACCACCGACAGTCCTGAAGCTGCCATCCGGCTGCATACGCGCCACATGGGCGAAGAAACCCGAAGTGAGACATCGGCGGATCTGCTCTCCTTTATTAACCGTAGTCCCCTGGTTTCCGTTCGCCGAAAGTGACTCCGCGACATCAACCCCAAACCGCTCGAGATACCTCTTCAACTGCGCGCGGACGCTCACGGCTCGAGTCATAGACTTGAAATTCAGATAGTGATCTCGACACCACTTGGCGTCTTTCTTACCCCTTGTAACAAAAGCCTGGTAAACATTCAGCAACGTGAGATGATCCCCCTCCTCAGCCGCGAATTTCCGGCGTGCAGTATCTGTGGCCTTTTTCTCGCCGTCATGATGGAACCATACAGCCCCTTGAAGGCTGGTCATAGCGGCAATAGACAATATTTCGCTAAGACATCCAAAAGACGGTGCAGATAGCAAAACTTTCGCCATCATTGGCTCTACGGCGAGCTCAGCCATGCGGACGCCCAAGGGCCGAGTAAGCTTGGCGTAGTCATCTACGGCGCCGAGAGAGTACAGGAGCTCAAGAGCGCGAATGATCAATTCAGCCGGCGGAGGGGTGAGGAAGTCGAAGCGGACGATGTTGTCGATGCCGAGGGCCTTGAGTTGGAGAATAGTAGGCGCGAGGTTAGAACGTTGGATCTCGGGGACGGTGGCTTCTGGGAGGGCATTGTAGGCGGTTTCGGCGTATAGACGATAGCACTTGCCTGGTTTCGTTCGGCCTGCTCTTCCGGCTCGCTGTGTGGCGGAGGCTTTCGAAACAGGTGTTACCGTCAAGGTTTCAATACCAGTGGTAGGGTTGAATGCACGAAGCTTAACGAAACCGCAATCAATGACATACACAATACCATCAATCGTGACCGAAGCTTCCGCAATGTTCGTGGAGACAATGACCTTACGCGTGTTTTCTGGAGCTGGTTCAAAAACGTACAGCTGTTGTTCGCTCGAAAGCCCAGCATAGAGTGATAGAGGTAAGATTGAAGGAGCTCGAGGATGTAGAGAAGCAGCCCGATCCGCGATCATCTGAACGGCAGTGTCAATCTCTTCTCGGCCTGTGAGAAAGAGTAGAATATCTCCATCGGCTTCTGTTGAATGGATGCCAAAGACTGTCTTCACCGCCCTCTCAACGTAGTCTTCGGTCGGCTCTTCCAGAAACTGTATATCCACCGGGTACATCCTCCCTTCCAAGCTGATAATTCTGCCCACGTCTCCTCCTAGTTTCTTTCCCTCCGCCTCGTCACCGGCGAAGAAGCGTAGAAAATCCTCGGCCTGCAATGTCGCGCTACTAACCACTATCCTCAATTCCGGTCTTCTCTTCCTAATCTTCTTCAGTACACCGAGGAGGATATCGGAGCTGAGAGAACGTTCATGCGCCTCGTCCACCGTAATGACGGAATATCTAGACAGTAAGGGGTCCACCAAAGCTTCTCGGAGGAGTAGTCCATCAGTCAAGAATTTTATCCGTGTTGATGCCGATGTCAAATCCTCGAATCTGATCGAGTAGCCCACCTCTTCCCCAAGCTTGCACTTCATCTCTTCTGCGACTCTCGTGGCGACAGTGGTAGCAGCCACCCGCCGGGGCTAGCATAGGCGTCCATAAGCTCAGAGCAACCAAGCATGGCGGAGGGGTTTTGACTTACCTACCTGCGTTCCCGCGATGACCTTGCCATCCGTGCACCATCCTGCCTGTTCTAGGAATTGGGGTATCTGCGTGGTCTTCCCGCTACCCGTTTGACCAACCACAATGGTGACTGGATATGTTTCGATAAGGTAGAGTAAGGTTTTGCGGTGGCGAGCGATTGGAAGTAGGGAAGAAGGTTTGTGCAGCGAGGGAATGAAGGAGGCGGAGAGATCAAAATCGACGGCCATGGAAGTTTAGGGCTTCTTGTTTGAGTCGACGCTGGTGGAGGGGAAGGGACACTCTTTCGGCATCGTCGGCGCAAGTCCCGTCGTAATCAAGATCAGCTCAAGTGCCAGTATTGAATCAGCCAGTGCCGTGGAGAAATTGCTGGACACTACACCGTCGTTCGAGCTTCAAGCTCCGCCCAGGAATCGACGAATGGCTTCAGCCCTAGCGGCTGTGGCGTGAACGCGTCATTCCTAACGGCGCTGCCACATGCCTCATGCCTCATGCCTCATGCCAACTATTCCTGAGGAGCACCACCGCTTCGTCACCTACACAGAAGCCTTGCTTTACTACTCGCTGCACCGAAATCTCAGATCTTCCTCGCTATCCTAGTCATACCAGAAATTTGAAAGGCCATGTCTGATCCAGAGAAGCCAGTACGTCCAAGGCCCCAACACAAAGCCCCTTGATGCGCCGACGCTGACTGATGGCACTATAGAAGACTACAGAGTCTCCAATGACCGCCCGAGAGCTCGAGTTCGACGATGAAGCCCAAGACACAATCGCTGTACCCGATGCTCAAGTATCCACCCCCGCAACCACCGCAATCTCAACAGCTCCCCCACCCAATGCGGTTGAAGATGTCCCTCCACCCAAACCTCCACGGCCACTCAGTCCACAGCAGCAGGCCGAGAATACGTTGAAGGAAGCATTCCCAAGCATAGATGCTGTGGTAGTAAGGGCCGTCTTGACTGCTAGTGGTGGGCAGATAGAACCAGCATTCAATGCTCTTCTGGGTATGCGACTAAAGTCCGACTCTCCTCTGTTGTACAATCACTGAAGGTGTTATAGGCATGACAGATCCAGATTCTCAGAGAGAGCCCGCTCCGCCGCCAAAACCTCCAAGACCAGCTCAAGTTCCTATGGGCCCTACATCAACAGCGCAAAGCCAACTAGAAGCCGACGAACAGTATGCTCGACAACTCGCGCAGCACTACAGTGGATCTCCTGCGTATGGCGGACAGCCAAGAAGCAGTTCAGGGGGGCGTCGAGACCCAGCTGTACCGAGGCCAAAGAAAGATACCGGTCTAAAACCCAATGAACTATACGACGATCGCGACCACAGCTTCCTTGATGGTATAAATCCCTCTCCCCCCCAAACCGGCTTCCTACTCTAACAGGCAACAGACGACCTCCCAGTAATCAAAGAGAGCATCCGCAAAGGCTTCATCGAAACCCAATCCAAAGTCAACAGCTGGGTCGCGAACCTCAAAAAGAGAATCGACGGCGAAGACGACGAAGAATTCCAAACCCGTCCCGCCCGCCCCGCAACCGGCTACGCCTCCAACCCCCCCACCCAACCATACGGCGTGCGTCGAAGTGGCGAATTCAGCCGCCGCAGCGGTGACCGCGACCGCTACGACGCCGACCCTCAAGTCCTCAGCGACGACTTCACCAGCCTCCAACTCCGAGACGAAGAAGGTGAATCCCCCCCCCTCCACCAGTTTCCAATCCCCCACCGCCCCATTCGAAACTAACGCCCCCCTCACAGTCCCCCCCCGGCGCCCCACCCGCCCCCTCGCCAACCCCGACCTCTTCAAACCCACCCCCATCACCCCCGCCTCAGGCCGACGCGTCTCCTTCCAAGAAGGCCCGCCCGAAGAAATCGACGACCTATACCGCGCCTCCCCCGACTCGACCAAGCGGCCCCCTTCATCCGGCGGCAGTGGGAGTGGGGGTCGGCAGAGTAAATGGCAGCCGTTGTCGGCGGTCGATCCGAGTCCTGTGGTGGGCGATCATGATCCGTTTAGTCTGGGGGATAGCGATGATGAGGACAGTAAGAGGAAGGATGTAAGGGCGGAGGATACGGCGAGGTTGAAGGGGGCGGAGGATGGTGGGGTCGGGGCTGGGGCTGGGAGTGGGGAGTTGAGACCGGCGGAGAGGAGTGGGGGGGCAGGGGTGAGGGACAAGGAGGCGGTGGAGAGGTTGGTGGGGAAGTGAGAGGGGGATGGAAACGTCGTGATGGGAAGAGGGTGGGCGTGGTTTGTAGATATCCCGGGTTTGCGGTAGACCATCACGTTGCTCAACCTTGGGAATCTCGCACAAGGGAGGAGCAAAGGATAGACTGCTTCACCGTTCACGCTGTCTTCGTCTGGTGTGAACGCCGGATATTGTAATCCTGGGTATGCCGTCCACAAACTCCGGTCTTTCTAACCTCTTTTCCGCGCGTGTGTATCCCTTCCTGCATCCTCCCCTCCCAGCCCCTACCCTCTCATTCCACACCCGTTTCCCCTCTCCAGCTCCCCGTCCACCCCCCCCTCTTCCAACTCCACCCTCCCCCTACCGCTCCTTCCTCAACTCGCGAATGACAGTCTAAACCCATCAAATCAGCCTCGATCTTCTCTCCCCCCTCCCCTCTTCCCGCACCCTCATCCCTCCCATATTCTCTTCTCTTCTCTTCCCTCCCTCCTCGCCCATCCCCCCACCAACCCCAACCGACCCATCCATCAGCCGTCCCCAATCCATCACATTCCCCACCCCAACAGACACCACCAAGCGCACCGAGACAGAGAGAGGGGGGGGGGGAACTCACAGCCAGCGCCTCAGGACTAACCCCATTCTCGATCAGACTCACACACATGGACAGGGATTTGCGATCGAGGTTGACGTTCTAGTGACCCGTTCGTTAGCACACGAATCTCTTGAGGTCTCTCCCTTCTCCCTTCCACCCCCCTCTTCTCTTCTACCCCCCTCTCTTCTTCCCCCCCTCTCTTCTTCCCCCTCTCTCTTCTTCCCCCCTCTCCATTCTGCCACCGTCGCCTTCCACCACCCCTCTCTCTTCCCTTATTCCCTCCCTCTCCCTTCCTATCACCCCTCCCCCCTTTCTCTCTCATTCCATTCCCTCCCTTCTACCCCCCCTCA